>JAYESA010000116.1:355000-362500 GCA_036927795.1 Iris macrosiphon | reverse complement strand
TTGTCGGGAGGGAAGCGGATGGGGGCCGGCGATGCGCACCGGCCGGATGCGGAACGGCCCCGAACGGGCCGGTCCGCCGCTCGGCTCGGTGCGCGGACCGTTGCGGGCTGCGCCGGCACCCCAAGCCCGGGCGGACGATCCCGCCCGCGGAGATGCTGCCGGCGCGGCCGGGGACGCAGTGTCACGCCCCGATTCCGTGGAATCGATAGTCGTCCCCCGGGCGTGACCGCCGTGCGGGCCTAGGTTGCGCACCGCACAAGGCTAAGTATTTTTGTTTCGCATAGCGAGCACATATTCAGAGTACGCTGATAATTGAACACAGATTGAAACATGAAAAAGTTCTCTTTTATTGATAATATGAACATCTATTACAAACTCCCTGAACTGAGTCATATGGATTGCCTCTATGGGCTTACAAAAGTGTGGACACAAAATGAGATAGCAGTCCTGTACATTACATCCCTTACTAAACTCAAAATATAAGACCTTGGGACGGAACGACTGCCTTGCCACGGAGCTGCATGATTGCTTCGGTGGCTAGCTTCTTCTTCAAAAGGCTTCTTCTTCAAAATGCTTCTAAGGTGGCACGGTCGAGGCGTGCCTACAGCTGGACTGGATTGGGGATTGTCTCCTGCTCCTCGCTTGGTTCTCCTAGCGCGGGGAACCTGTTTCAACGAGGGTCAGTACATCGAAACGTACTGGTGAAGGCAAGCTAACCCAACTATACCAATCAACACGTTGTTTTAATGAAGCATGCATATTTGTGGGTTTCTATCTTGCCTTAGTTCATTTTACAACAAGACATAGATATAGAATTTATTGAAATAACCCGTCACCGTTCGGTGATATTTACCTGTCCGTCTGAACCACCTGCACAATACTTACCTTGCCTTCCCTGTCAAGAAGACACAAGTTAGTAGCAACAGGTTTAAATATACGAGGGGATCACTGGCTTTGATGCCATAATGGACGGTCTTAGTCTCAGGCTAAGGTGACGGAGGCACATGTATCGCTGCACGCCATCTCGCCTATGGGAGAGACTAATCTTGAGGTTCCGTCCGGATCGGATCGGTGCCAGTGCCCCAGCGACCGTCCGCAGGAACCGAGAGGCCTTGTGCACAAGTTGTCCGTGATCAACGGCGTTTGTGTTAAGGTTGCATTTATGTAGCTGAGGCATTGAAATCAGGGGATATATAGCATTGTGTGATGTATTTTGCATAGTCTCCCTGAATAATTGATGCATGGCAAGGATGTTCTACATAAAGCATATTTATAGAAGAAGAAGTAAGCATTCTAACTTGTATATATATATGCATATGGTAAACATTTTGAATAGGCAAGCATGTAGTAAGTAACCGTTCACACGTTTTAATGACAAGCATACAGATCCAAGTCTATTTCCCTTATCTTGATATCTTTTAGTTAATACTTGGTATCGTTTGATCGGGGCAAGCACGAATGCAAGGTTTAGATGTGAAGACTAGCAAGTAGGGCTAGCTAATCGGGTTGGTAGCCACTCACTTTTAGTGGTTGGAAGGAGGAAGGAAGGAAGTGATTTAGGAGTCCGCTTGAGCGACGCCTAGTGCTGGATCACCTGTATTGACACGAACAGCTGATCAGTACTTCTTCCTCTCTTTCCATTATCGGAATTGAAGTGCAGTCCTAAGAACGAAAGCAATAAAATCCATCGAAACCGTTCAAGAAAACCCAAGCAAACCCGAAAACCAACTCAAGGCACGAAAGCAACAAGCGACAGCGAAAACTAGGAAACAAAGAATGCAGCGGAGAGGTCCCTCCTGACTCTGCCGCTAAGTCGATCCTTGGGGCACGGTCCACTGAATATGGGAATCGATTCCGAAGAAACAAATCCATAACGAGGACGAGTTCTTAATTCAATCTATCCCGATCGAACGATACCGTCTTGTATTTCTTAGCCGCGCTCCCCGAATAGGGGGAACGGGGCACCACATCCTACCCAACTAATTGGAAGTTTCGTCCCGAAACTTAAGGAATATAACCTACCACTAGGAAATAGTGAGGGGAACCTTTCCCTCATTTCAGATTCAAGCTCCCAAGTAGATTCTTCGACTGAGTGATTCCGCCAAAGCACGCGCACTAGAGGAACCGAACGAGTCCGAAGCAGCTTTTCTTTTCTATCCAAGATTTGCATCGGCTGTTCTACATATGCCAAGTCGGGCTGAAGGTTCAGTTGTTCCAGGTCTACCACATGACTCGGGTCGTACACATATTTCCTAAGCTGTGAAACATGGAATATATCGTGTACGTCGGATAGGGATGGTGGTAGAGCAATCTGATACGCAACTGAGGCAACCCGCTTTAGTATTTCGAACGGGCCAACAAATCTTGGACTTAGCTTTCCCTTCGCTCCGAACCTGCTGACCCCTCGCATGGGCGAGACCTTGAGGAATACTCGGTCGCCTACTTGGAACTCTAGCGGTCTTCGATGTGTGTCCGCGTAGCTCTTTTGGCGGCTTTGAGCTACCTTCAATCTATCCCGAATCAGCCGGACTTTCTGGACGGTCTGCTCGACGAGCTCAGGGCCAAGTACTTGTCGTTCACCAACTTCGTCCCAGCAGATAGGAGATCTACACTTCCGCCCGTATAACGCCTCATACGGCGCCATTTGAATGCTTGATTGATAACTATTGTTGTAAGCAAATTCAGCTAAAGGTAGATGAAGGTCCCAACTCGTCTTCAAGTCCAAGGCGCAGAGTCGCAACATGTCTTCGAGGATCTGGTTGACACGTTCGGTTTGGCCGTCGGTCTGTGGATGGTAGGCGAAGCTAAACTTCAACTTCGTCCCCATTGCTGACTGCAGGCTTCCCCAGAAACGTGATATGAATCGACCATCTCGATCGGAGACTATGGTTACGGGCACGCCATGGAGTCGAACGATTTCGTTGAGATATATCTGAGCCAGGCGGTCGGCACTCCAAGTAGATTTGATAGGCAAAAAGTGAGCTGACTTGGTGAGTCGATCGACGATAACCCAGACTGCATCATGTCCCCGTTGCGTCCTCGGCAAACCAACGATAAAATCCATCGTTATATCATCCCATTTCCACTCCGGAATAGCAAGGCTCTGCAGTTCTCCGCCTGGTTTCTGGTGTTCGGCCTTTACTCGTTGACAAGCCATGCAATGCGACACAAACTGCGCCACATCCTTTTTCAAGCCGTGCCACCAAAACGTCGTACGAAGATCCCGATACATCTTTGTGCTACCCGGATGAGAAGTATAGCTAGAATAGTGGGCTTCCGTGAGTATCTCTTCCCTGAGGGCCGCGTCGCTTGGAACGCACAGTCTTCCCTTCACTCGAAGCATCCCATCCGTGCTTACCGCAAAGTCGGACGCCTTCCCTGCTGAGATAAGAGCATGAATCTTTTGCAGGAATGGGTCGTCCTTCTGAGCGGTCTTTACTCGTTGTAACAAGTCGGGTTCGAGGCGTAGTTGTGATACTTGCGCCCACTTTGTGTATCTGATTTTCAAAGTAATGCCCAGTGATTCAAGATCCCGGCGCAGCCTATCATCAATAGCCAAACTTCCTGCAAACACTCGACTCAGTGCGTCAGCTACGACGTTTCCTTTGCCAGGCGTGTATCTGATCATGAGGTCGAAGTCGCTTAGGAGTTCAAGCCATCGCCGCTGCCGAAGATTCAAATCTTTTTGAGTGTACAAGTATTTCAAACTTTTGTGGTCCGTATAGATTTCACACGGCACACCATAAAGATAGTGGCGCCACAGCTTTAACGCAAATACTACCGCGGCAAGCTCGAGGTCATGCGTTGGGTAGTTTTGCTCGTGAGGCTTTAGCTGTCTAGACGCGTAGGCGATCACTTTGTCACGTTGCATCAGGACACATCCTAGTCCCCTTCCCGATGCATCGCTATATATTTTGAAGTCATCTGGTCCGTTTGGCAAAGTAAGGACCGGGGCGGAGACGAGGCGCTGCTTTAACTCCGTAAACGAAGCTTCACAGTCGTCCGTCCAAGTAAACTTTGCACCCTTCCGTGTGAGCTGCGTCAAGGGCAAAGCAATCCTAGCAAAATTTTGTATAAATCTTCGGTAGTACCCCGCCAGGCCAAGGAAACTTCGGATGTCGCTAGCTGACTCCGGTCGTTTCCACTGCGTGATTGCTTCTATTTTCTTCGGATCAACTGAGATGCCTTCCGAGGAGATGATATGCCCCAAAAATGAAATACTGTCCAGCCAAAATTCTGATTTGCTTAATCTGGCATACAACTTGTGGTCTCGAAGGGTTTGCAACACCATCCGCAGGTGTCCTGCGTGCTCATCCCTAGTCTTCGAGTACACTAAGATGTCATCGATAAACACCACCACGAATTTATCGATGAAGGGCCTAAAGACACGGTTCATCGTATCCATGAATGCAGCAGGAGCATTCATCAGTCCAAACGGCATCACGGAAAACTCGTAATGGCCGTAGCGGGTTCTGAAAGCAGTCTTGGGTACGTCTTCTGGCTTAATCTTCAGCTGGTGATAGCCCGAGCGAAGATCTATTTTTGAAAACACTGCTGCTCCTTGTAGTTGATCGAACAAGTCATCAATCCGTGGCAGAGGATATTTGTTTCTGATTGTGACCTTATTCAATTCTCTGTAGTCAATGCATAGGCGTAGAGTTCCGTCCTTCTTCTTCACGAATAGCACGGGAGCGCCCCAAGGAGACACGCTTGGACGGATGAACCCGCGATCAAGCAATTCCTGGAGTTGGCGCTTTAGTTCCTTCAGCTCTGCAGGGGCCATTCTGTATGGAGGTTTGGAGATCGGCTGCGTGTTCGGAAATGTGTCAATAGTGAATTCAATCTCTCGATCGGGCGGCATGCCGGGTAGTTCGCTCGGAAACACGTCGGGGAACTCCGCCTCAACGGAATTAGGCTCGACGTTTGCGTAGTCCTGCCGCGCGTCCCGAACTGATGCTAGAAATCCCTCGTAGCCTGTGTAGAGCATTCGCCGAGCAGATTTTGCCGAAATCACCATGCAGGCCTTGGTCGCATCGTTCGCTGGACTACTGGTGTAACAGAACACGGCTTCTCCGGGCAGACGAAAAACGACTCGCTTCTCTGCACACTCAATGGTTGCCGCGCATGCGCCTAGCCAGTCCATTCCCAAGATGATATCATAGTCCCTAACATCTAGAACTAAGACATCGAGCGACAGCTTCCTCTCCCCAATACAAATGTAACCACCTAGGCATACTGAACGAACAGGGATTTTTGTACCAGAGGGGGTGCTAACATTTAAATCTAAGTGCAACGGAGTCATTTTTACATTGTTTTCCACGGCAAAATTTGTGGAAATAAAACTATGCGTTGCACCTGAATCAAATAGAACACGAGCAGGTATATTATTGAAAAGTAAGGTACCTGACACGACGGTATCCGAAGCTAATGCTTCTTCCCGTGTCATGGTGTAGACTCGGCCTTGAGCTTGATTACGCCCTTGCTGAGGCGCCGCTTGATTCGCCTGAGGTGCCGGAGTCTGATTTTGTTGCGGAGGACGGCGCTCGGTGAACTTTGGACAGTTGGGAAGGGCGTGATCGGAAGCCCCACAAATGAGACATAACCCGTGCTTCCGGCGACATTCACTTTCGACGTGCCCTATCCTCCTACAGAAATCACATCGTTGCCCCGAGTTTCCCTTTTTCGAACCGCCGTTGTTAGGGCGCTTTGCAGCTGTGTTTCCTCTATCGTTGCCTTGGCGTTTGTGATTGGAGGTTTGCACAGCGCCGGTGGCAACGTGAGGATACTGCGGTTCGAGGGAGAGGGCATGGTTTAAAACTTCTCTCATCGTCTGATACTGTGGAACGGATACGTGCCCGTGAATACCAGGACGTAGCCCTCCTTCGAATCGTCTGGCACGACTCGCTGCATCCGGTAGGTAAGCGGTAGCAAATTTGGCCAGTTTGTTGAATTCTGCCGAATATTGCTTCACTGTCATACTGCCCTGCCGGAGCTGAACGAACTCATTTTCCCGTTGACGTCGTAGAGGCGGGGGTATAAACTCCTCCTCAAACGCGGCACGAAAGGTCGTCCACGCGATCGCCTCCTCTCCATGGCCAAGTTGAAGAGATCGTCGATGCACGTCCCACCAGTCGTGCGCATTGAAGCGAAGCAGTAGTTTGGCACAAGTGACGCGCTTGTCTTCCGGCACGTCCAGGAGAGAAAAATGATCTTCAAGCTCGGCGAGCCAATCTAGGGCCACGATTGGGTCCTCAGTCCCCTTAAATGGCGTATTGCAGACCTTCTTGAAGTTTGCAAAGGTGAAGGTAGTCACTTCCCTCGTCCTTGGCACGGGCGGTAGTTCAACTTCAAGCGCTGGCTGCTCCGCTGGTGTAGCTGTCGTTGCGGCAGAATGGTTGGAGGCCAGGGTCTGAACAAGCTGTTGCAGGGTATCTACCTGCTTTTGTTGGACTGAGAGCCGTGCCTCTAGGTTGCTCTCGAACTTGGCTTGGCGGGCATCATCCCTCTGTCGTTGCTCGGTTAACATTTGCATCACTTGTTGAATCGAGTCTGTTTGAGACATGCCTCGTTGGCTCCGAGAGCTTCCTGATGTTCCGGAGCTGCTCTCCTGAGTCCGAGGCTCGCCTGGTGCTAGCGCTGATGGTTGCGCTTGCGTCGTTCCTTGAAAGGAAGGTAAATTACATCAGGATCATAATGTATTATGGACTTATTGCATGGACGTATCCTATTTTGGCCTTAACGAGTTCAGGAGTTCGCATAGGCGAGTTATCGCTAAGGGAACTTTTCCAGTTCATGAATCAAAAGAACTTTGAAGCTGTGCTCTGATACCAACATGTCACGCCCCGATTCCGTGGAATCGATAGTCGTCCCCCGGGCGTGACCGCCGTGCGGGCCTAGGTTGCGCACCGCACAAGGCTAAGTATTTTTGTTTCGCATAGCGAGCACATATTCAGAGTACGCTGATAATTGAACACAGATTGAAACATGAAAAAGTTCTCTTTTATTGATAATATGAACATCTATTACAAACTCCCTGAACTGAGTCATATGGATTGCCTCTATGGGCTTACAAAAGTGTGGACACAAAATGAGATAGCAGTCCTGTACATTACATCCCTTACTAAACTCAAAATATAAGACCTTGGGACGGAACGACTGCCTTGCCACGGAGCTGCATGATTGCTTCGGTGGCTAGCTTCTTCTTCAAAAGGCTTCTTCTTCAAAATGCTTCTAAGGTGGCACGGTCGAGGCGTGCCTACAGCTGGACTGGATTGGGGATTGTCTCCTGCTCCTCGCTTGGTTCTCCTAGCGCGGGGAACCTGTTTCAACGAGGGTCAGTACATCGAAACGTACTGGTGAAGGCAAGCTAACCCAACTATACCAATCAACACGTTGTTTTAATGAAGCATGCATATTTGTGGGTTTCTATCTTGCCTTAGTTCATTTTACAACAAGACATAGATATAGAATTTATTGAAATAACCCGTCACCGTTCGGTGA
>JAYESA010000116.1:345000-350000 GCA_036927795.1 Iris macrosiphon | reverse complement strand
TGTGCACGGGGGCGGGGCTGACAGGGTGTATAGGCCGCACGGGGCAGACAAACCGTGCGGTTGCAGCACTTCCTGCGCACGCAAGCAGTTTCTGTGCACGGTCGTGGGGCTGACAGGGTGTAGCGGCCGCCCGGGGGCAAGGCAGCGAGCAGTTTCTGCGCACGGGGGCAGACAAACTTAGCAAACGCACCAGTTTCTGCGTACGCAAGCAGTTTCTGTGCACGGGGGCAGACAAACTGTGCACGGGGGCAGACAAACTGTGCAAACGGAGCAGTTTCTGCGCACGCAAGCAGTTTCTGTGCATGGGGGCAGACAAACTGTGCACGGGGGCAGACAAACTGTGCAAACGGAGCAGTTTCTGCGCACGGGGGCAGACAAACGTAGCAAACGCACCAGTTTCTGCGCACGCAGGCAGTTTCTGTGCACGGGCGTGGGGCTGTCGGGGTGTATCGGCCGCACGGGGGCAGACAAACTTAGCAAACGCACCAGTTTCTGCGCACGCAAGCAGTTTCTGTGCACGGGGGCAGACAAACGTAGCAAACGGAGCAGTTTCTGCGCACGGGGGCAGACAAACTTAGCAAACGCACCAGTTTCTGCGCACGCAAGCAGTTTCTGTGCACGGGCGTGGGGCTGTCGGGGTGTATCGGCCGCACGGGGCAGAGCCACGCTGCAGTTGCAGCACATTCTGCGCACCCAACCAGTTTGTGTGCACGGGGGCGGGGCTGACAGGGTGTACAGGCCGCACGGGGCAGAGAAACTGTAGCGCCCCGTTCTCCCGGTGCGGAGAGCGCGGCTAAGAAACACAAGACGGTATCGTTCGATCGGGATAGATTAAATTAAGAACTCGTCCTCGTTATGGATTTGTTTCTTCGGAATCGATTCCCATATTCAGTGGACTGCGCCCCAAGGATCGGCTTAGCGGCAGAGTCAGGAGGGACCTCTCCGCTGCTATCTTTTATTGCCTCGGTTTTCGATGTCGCTTGTTGCTTTCGTGCTTTGAGTTGGTTTTGGGATTTGCTTGTTTTCCTTGAACGGTTTCGATGATTTTCATTGTTTTCGTTCATAGACTTGCACTTCTATTCCGAGAATGGAAAGAGAGAAAGAAGTATTAATCGAGCTGTTCATGTGCAGGTGAACGAGCAGTAGGCGGCTTGCGAACGGAGTCGTGAAGCGCCTCTTTCCTTCTTCTTTCCAAAATCTAAGTGAGTGGCTACCAACCCGATTAGCTAGCTCTGCTTCCGAGCTTCACTCCTTCGCCCCGATCAAACGATACCAAGTAATAATAAAAGAAACCAAGATAAAAGAGAATAGACTTGGTTAATACTGCTTGTCAATCAAACTGTGAACGGTTACTTACTTGCATGCGTGTTCGCTCGGAAATATTTATCATATGCATAATACAAGTTAGAATGTATGCTCTTCTTTAAATTATGCTATGAACATACTCATCCTGAATGAAATAATCTGATAGGGAGACTATGCCAAAGTAGCTCTCCTCCTGTTACTGTCCCGTGCCTGTTATTGCCCTGATTTGCCTCAACTGCTAACTTAGTGTATATGTTGATCACGGACAACTTGTGCACAAGGTCTTAGTTCCTGCGGACGGTTGCTGGGGCACTGGCACCGATCCGATCCGGACGGAACTCCTGAATAGTCGCCTGTATCGGATGAAATAACTTGTGACGCCCTGTTCAACTTTCCGTTACTTGTTATTTCATTCATGTACTATGCCCCGTCCATTATGGCATCCCGCCAGTGATCCCCTGTATATTTAAACCTGTTGCATACTAACTTGTGTCTTCGTGGCAGGGAAGGCAAGGTAAGTATTGTGCAGGTAATTCAGACGGTCAGGTAAAATCCACCGAACGGTGGCACGTTCATTTCAGTAAATTCAATATGCCGCTTAACTGTAAATGAACTAAGGCAAGATAGAAACCAACCAAATATGCATGCTTCACTAAACAACGTGTTGATTGGTATAGTCAGGCTAGCTCGCCTTCACCAGCATGTTTCGATATGCTGACCCTCGTTGAAACAGGTTCTCCGCACCAAGGCGAACCGAGCGAGGAGCCGAAGTCGTCTACCCGATCCAGTCCAACTGTTGGCGCATCTTCACCGCGCCCCCGAAGCATTTTGGAGTCAGGAGCCTGCAACTCTTCATACACAAATGCAGCTCCGTGGCAAGGCGATCCTCCAGCCTGGAGGTCTTTATCGTTTTGAGTTTATAAAAGGATGTAATGTACAGGACTGCTATCTCATTTTGAGTCAACCCTTTGTAAGCCGTTCGGCATATTAGCTGACTCGTTCAAGAGTTTGTAATAGATGTTCATTATCAATAAAGAGAACTTTTCTATGTTTCAAATCTGTGTTTCAATTTATCTGCGTACTCTGAATACGTGCTTGCTATGCAAATCATTAAAAAGCCTTGTGCGGGCGCAACTCCAGGCCCGCACGGCGGTCACGGCTCGGGGGACGCCTCGGGGCGTGACTTAGTGGTATCAGAGCACAGATTCAAAGTTCCTTAGACTTCGTGCTGGAAAAGTTCCTTTAACGATCAAATTCCTGTGCGAACTCTTGAACTCGCTAGGCAAAAATGAGATACGTTCATGCAATAAGTCCATAATACATTATGATCCTAATGTAATTTACCTTCATTTTGAAGGAATGGATCCAGCGCAATCTGCAGCGCAACCACCGATTGAAACACAAGAGAGCAGTTCGGGCAATTCGGGAAGCTCTCGAAGCCAAAGAGGCATGTCTCAAGTCGACCCGCTTGAGCGGGTAATGCAAATGTTAGAATCGCAACGACAACGAGACGATGCTCGCCAAGCTAAGCTCGAGAGTAATCTAGAGACCCGATTCTCAGTCCAACAGAAGCAGGTCGATACCCTGCATCAGATCGTTCAGACTTTGGCTGCCAACCATTCCGCCGCAACAGCAGCGACTCTGGTGGAACAGCCCGTGCTTGAAGTGGAGACGCCTCAAATCCCAAGGCCGAGGGACGTGATTGCCTTCAACTTGGGCCAATTCAAGAAAGTCTGCAACACCCCGTTCAACGGGACTGAGGACCCAGTGGTAGCTCTAGATTGGCTAGCAGAACTTGAAGACCACTTCACTCTGCTAGAGGTCCCCGAAGATAGGCGCGTCGCCTGCGCGCAACTGCAGCTCCGCCTCGACGCACACGATTGGTGGGACGTGCATCGACGATCTCTCCAACTTGATCACGGAGAGGAGGCGATCTCGTGGACGACCTTTCGTGCCGCGTTTGAGGAGGAGTTTATACCGCCTCCAGTACAACGTAAAATGGAAAATGACTTCGTGCAGCTGAGGCAGGGCAGTATGACAGTTAAGCAATACTCCGCCGAGTTCAACCGACTCTCGAAGTTCGCTAGGGCCTATTTACCTGATGCAGCGAGCCGAGCTAGAAGGTTTGAAGGTGGACTACGCCCTGCCATCTATTCGCACGTGGTCAATAATCAGTATGGAACCATGCGTGAAGTCATGAATCATGCCCTATCGCTCGAGCCACTGTATCCTCACGTTTCCACCGGCGCTGTGCATACCTACAATCACAAACGCCAAGGCAACGAAAGAGGAAATACCGTCACAAAGCGTCACAACGACGGCGGTTCACAAAAAGGAAATCGGAGGCTAATTTGTCATTTCTGCAACAAGCCGGGGCACACAGCGAACAATTGTCGTAAGCGGCTTGGGCATTGCCTCCGTTGCGGTGATTCCAACCACCAGCTAGATGCTTGTCCCCTCCCGGATCTCCGTGCTAAGCATAATAACCCCTAACGGTAAGCATTGTTCCTAAGTTTCGGGACGAAACTTCCAATTGGTTGGGTAGGATGTAGCGCCCCGTTCTCCCGGTGCGGAGAGCGCGGCTAAGAAACACAAGACGGTATCGTTCGATCGGGATAGATTGAATTAAGAACTCGTCCTCGTTATGGATTTGTTTCTTCGGAATCGATTCCCATATTCAGTGGACTGCGCCCCAAGGATCGGCTTAGCGGCAGAGTCAGGAGGGACCTCTCCGCTGCTATCTTTTATTGCCTCGGTTTTCGATGTCGCTTGTTGCTTTCGTGCTTTGAGTTGGTTTTAGGATTTGCTTGTTTTCCTTGAACGGTTTCGATGATTTTCATTGTTTTCGTTCATAGACTTGCACTTCTATTCCGAGAATGGAAAGAGAGAAAGAAGTATTAATCGAGCTGTTCGTGTGCAGGTGAACGAGCAGTAGGCGGCTTGCGAACGGAGTCGTGAAGCGCCTCTTTCCTTCTTCTTTCCAAAATCTAAGTGAGTGGCTACCAACCCGATTAGCTAGCTCTGCTTCCGAGCTTCACTCCTTCGCCCCGATCAAACGATACCAAGTAATAATAAAAGAAACCAAGATAAAAGAGAATTGACTTGGTTAATACTGCTTGTCAATCAAACTGTGAACGGTTACTTACTTGCATGCGTGTTCGCTCGGAAATATTTATCATATGCATAATACAAGTTAGAATGTATGCTCTTCTTTAAATTATGCTATGAACATACTCATCCTGAATGCAATAATCTGATAGGGAGACTATGCCAAAGTAGCTCTCCTCCTGTTACTGTCCCGTGCCTGTTATTGCCCTGATTTGCCTCAACTGCTAACTTAGTGTATATGTTGATCACGGACAACTTGTGCACAAGGTCTTAGTTCCTGCGGACGGTTGCTGGGGCACTGGCACCGATCCGATCCGGACGGAACTCCTGAATAGTCGCCTGTATCGGATGAAATAACTTGTGACGCCCTGTTCAACTTTCCGTTACTTGTTATTTCATTCATGTACTATGCCCCGTCCATTATGGCATCCCGCCAGTGATCCCCTGTATATTTAAACCTGTTGCATACTAACTTGTGTCTTCGTGGCAGGGAAGGCAAGGTAAGTATTGTGCAGGTAATTCAGACGGTCAGGTAAAATCCACCGAACGGTGGCACGTTCATTTCAGTAAATTCAATATGCCGCTTA
>JAYESA010000116.1:300000-307500 GCA_036927795.1 Iris macrosiphon | reverse complement strand
GCAAACGCACCAGTTTCTGCGCACGCAGGCAGTTTCTGTGCACGGGCGTGGGGCTGTCGGGGTATATCGGCCGCACGGGGGCAGACAAACTTAGCAAACGCACCAGTTTCTGCGCACGCAAGCAGTTTCTGTGCACGGGGGCAGACAAACGTAGCAAACGGAGCAGTTTCTGCGCACGGGGGTAGACAAACTTAGCAAACGCACCAGTTTCTGCGCACGCAAGCAGTTTCTGTGCACGGGCGTGGGGCTGTCGGGGTGTATCGGCCGCACGGGGCAGAGCCACGCTGCAGTTGCAGCACATTCTGCGCACCCAACCAGTTTGTGTGCACGGGGGCGGGGCTGACAGGGTGTACAGGCCGCACGGGGCAGAGAAACCGTGCGGTTGCAGCACTTCCTGCGCACGCAAGCAGTTTCTGTGCACGGGCGTGGGCCTGACAGGCCGTATCGGCCGACCGGGGGCGAGCAACGTGAGCGGCCCGCGGCAGATTCTGCGCCCCGCGGCAGTTTCTGTGCCCCGCGGCAGATTCTGCCCACGGCGTGGGCCTGACACGCTGTATCGCGCGCACGGTTTCGCGTTGCGGCGCGGCGCAAAAAATGACAAGCTCCTCGGGCACTTTGGTCCCCCCTAGTCAGCCCCACAATAAAACTGCAAATCTATTATAGGGGGAAGGTGGTGTTCGCGGAGGGTTTCGTCGCGCGCGACAGGCCCGTCCGCACGTAGGCGAGGATTTCGACGACCCCGTGCTCCACGATGCGTCCAACGCGGCTGACCCGTGCGCGCGGCGCCGCGCTGAGGCGACCCGCGCATCGAGCGGCGGCATCGCTCGAGCGAGGCGAAGGATTCCAGGGGCGCGGTGCGCTGCGTTGCAGCAGTTTCTGCGCGCGCGCTGCGGTCCCCCTGCTGTGCGACAGAAACAGCCGCGTCTCGTGGCTGCTCCTTGCCCCCGTGCGGGCGGGGGGTTGGGCAAGTTTCCTCTAGAAATGACAAGCTCCTCAAGCACTTTGGTCCCCCGGAGTCAGCCCCACAATAAAACTGCAAATCTATTATAGGGGGAAGCAGTGTGTTGGGCTGAAATTTGAGGCGGGCAACGAAATGCGAGCGGACCAAAGGCAGCGCGGTGCGAACGAAATCCCCCCGACCCGACCCTATCGTTGCCGTGCTCGGTGCAGCAAGAACGAAAGTTGCACCACGGACCCTCGTGCGAAGCGAGCTGTGCGAGGCCACGGGGCGCGGGTGCGCGGCCGTGTGCGCACTGTGCGATGCGACCGGAATGCGTCGCAGCGGAGATGCGACGACGACCCCGAACGAGCTAAATTCGTCGCCTCGCTCATTGCGGCGCGACCCGCCCCTCGATCGTGCAGCGAGCTCCTCGCTGCGGCCCTGCGAGCGAGCGCCGCGACCCGTCGCGGCGCCACGAACTGCTGGAAAGGACGGCAGAACGAGCGATTCGCCTCGTCGTGCTCGGCGGAGCACCCGGTGCTGCTGCGAAGCTGACCCGATCCGTATCTCCCGCGGGTCGAGCCCTTGCGGCTCCTTGCGGGGGTACGATTCGGGCGGCGTGCGACAGCCTCGGGTGCGGCCGTGTCGGCACGTGAGTGGTTTTAGACCCGCTAGCCTCGGCAGGCTCCCTGCTTCCGTGCAGCCAACTGCCGACGCTACGGTCCCGTCAGTAGGTTCCCGGCCTTGCCGGCGACACCCTCGGTTGCCTGTGCATCAAACCCGGTCGCATCTGGGAAATGCCACGTTGCGGATGTTCCGAGCCGTCCCTTCCGCCTCGTGCGGTAACGGGAGGGCACCCGAACTCGTGCCACTCGATGCCCCCGAGTCACAGCCCTACGTCGGCTTGTTTGGACCGGCTGGGCACTCGGTGCGCGCGTGTGTAGGGCCTGCGGATGCGGTGGATGCGGAGGGGCGCGGGGGGACGAAAAAGTCCCCCGGCCCCGGACCCGAACGGTTGCAAATGTGCCGCTCTCGATGACACGACCGCCGGCCCCGCCGCTGTCACGCCCCGATTTCGGCTATTCGATAATCGTCCCCCGGGCGTGATGCCGTGCACGCGTAGGGCGCGCGTGCACAAGGCCTTAGGCATAAGGATATTTTTAGAACAATGCAACAGAGTAGACATATAAGATAACACAAGGTTGAGGCATAGAAAAGTTTCTCTTTTATTCATAATGAACATCTTTTTACATTGCTTGACTCAAAAGTATAAAATGCCCACGGGCTTACAGACTTGGACGCAAAATGAGATAGCCGATCCATACATTATGTCCCTTTACATAGATTCAAAAACACAAAATCCACCTTGGGTGCGAGTAAGCACCATCGCCTTAGCGATATTCAGCAACGGAGAGAGAGTGAAAGGCTTCGAGCTTGAGCCTTCAAAAGTCTTGGCCACGAACCGCCAAGGATCCCAAAATGTTCGGAGTGAGCTTCAGTTCCTCGCCGCGTCGCCTTGCGCCGGGGAACCTGCTACAACGAGGGTCAGTACTTCGAAAAGTACTGGTGAAGGCTAGCTGCTCAACTTTACCAAGCTCAAGAGATATGATCTAATGAGTATGCTACAATTATTTGCTTAGGTGGGTTTCTATTCTTGCCTAGATCAGATTTCATTTAGCAGGTATGCAAGAACAAAATAACATAACTTCCCATGCCACCGTTCGGTGACTTTACCTGTCTCGTCTGAACCACCTGTACAACTTACCATAGCCTTCCCTGCCACGAAGACATAGTTAGTCTGCACAGTTTAAATATACACAACATCTTTCTATGTTGTTTAGGAGCCATCATGGGTTTAGTCTGGGCTGGCGGCGACGCTTGCAGCGCGGGTAGCTAGCCCCGCTACAATTCCCCGCTCCCAGGACTAAGAAAGTAGATTCCGCCCGGGTCGAGACGGCCCGGTGCCCCGGCACCGCTCGCAGGAACCTGGATCCCTTGTGCACAAGAATTCCCATGACCATTTCTATGACTCTACCTCATAGATTTACTTACTAGCCATTTAAAGAATATCATGTATGAAACTGCTTTACTGTACTATCATAATCAACCAATAGTTATATGAAATAACATGCAGCAGTTTATAGAAGAACACTTTGAACTATCAATAGATACCAACCCATTAAGCACCCAACGAACATGCATGCATTAATGTTTTTATGCAAGGTTTGTATGACAAGCAATGGGTGTTCCAAGCCTACTTCTTATCTTATCTTGTTATCCAACTTGTTACTTAATTGGTATCGTTTGATTGAATGCCCAACTGAGTCAGTTTTATTATGAACGGAGCCCTTGGAAAGAAGGTGCTTATCGAAATAGAGCCACTCACAAGTTTGTTGAATAGGAAGAAGAAGAAGAGGTCCCTAAGACTCCGCTCGCGCGTCGTCTACACGATCACCTGCACGCACCAACGGATGATCAATACCTCCTGCTTCGGTCTCCAAGGGACGATACGAAATGCGAAATCCTAAGAACGAAAGCAATGAAATCCATTGAAACCGTTCAAGAAAACGCAAGTCATAAAACCAACAAGAAAGCATCCAAGCGGCACAAAAACGGACAAGAAACCAACGCAACGGAAAGGCCCCTCTCGACTCTGCCGCCGAGTCCATCCTCGAGGCACAGTCCGTTGTATATGGGACCTGATTCCGAAGAAACCAATCCATAACGAGGAAAGGATCTTAATTCAATCTGTCCCGTTCGGACGGTCGTAAGTATTCTTTGGCCGCGCTCCCCGAATAGGGGGAACGGGGCATTACATCATAACCATCCAAAAGAAAGTTTCGTCCCGAAACTTAGGAATAGAACCTACCCCTAAGGAATAATGAGGGGAACCTTTCCCTCATATCAGCTTCAAGTTCCCAGGTCGACTCCTCGACCGAATGGTTCCGCCACAGGACGCGCACTAGCGAGACGGTTCGGTTCCGCAACTGCTTCTCTTTACGATCCAAAACTTGGACAGGCTCTGCTGCGTACGACAAGTCCGCTTGCAGATTCAACTGACCCAAGTCGACTATGTGGTTCGGGTCGTGTACAAACTTTCTCAGCTGTGAAACGTGAAAAATATTGTGTACTTCTGATAGGGCAGGCGGCAAAGCAACTTGGTAGGCGACCGGAGTAACCCGCTTGAGAATTTCAAACGGTCCAACAAATCTTGGACTTAACTTTCCTTTTACTCCGAATCGCATAACTCCGCGCATAGGCGAGACTTTCAAGAACACATGGTCCCCTTCAAAGAATTCAAGGGGGCGACGTCGAGCATCGGCATAACTCTTTTGTCGGCTTTGTGCTGTCTTCAACCGTTCACGAATCAACCGAACTTTTTGTACGGTTTGTTCAACCAGCTCCGGCCCTAGGATTTGCCGTTCTCCGACTTCGTCCCAGCAGATTGGTGACCTACACTTCCGCCCATACAAAGCCTCGTACGGAGCCATCTCGATGCTGGACTGATAACTATTGTTATATGCAAATTCCGCCAGCGGCAGGTAGACGTCCCAACTTGACTTCGAATCGATCACGCAGAGGCGCAACATGTCTTCTAGTATCTGATTCACTCGTTCCGTCTGACCATCTGTTTGTGGATGATAGGCTGAGCTAAACTTCAACTTGGTCCCCATCGCCAGCTGAAGGCTCTCCCAGAAACGCGAGATGAATCGCCCGTCCCGATCTGATACTATAGAAACTGGCACTCCATGCAGCCGGACTATCTCGTCAAGGTAGGTCTGGGCGAGGCGATCGGCGCTCCAAGTACTTTTGATGGCAAGGAAGTGTGCAGACTTGGTTAACCGGTCGACGATAACCCAGATCGCGTCGTTCCCCCGTTGCGTCCTTGGCAGGCCAACAATGAAATCCATGCAGATGTGCTCCCACTTCCATTCCGGGATAGCAAGATTTTGCATCTCTCCGCCCGGCCTCTGATGCTCTGCTTTCACCCTTTGACAGGTTATGCATTGGGACACAAAGAGTGCAACATCTTTCTTCATGCCTTGCCACCAGAAGGTCGTTCGGAGGTTTTTATACATCTTCGTGCTCCCGGGATGGATCATATAGGCTGCGTAATGAGCTTCCGCAAGGATCTCCTTTCTAAGTTCTGAATCATCGGAGACGCATAGCCTTCCTCTCACCCGCAATGCCCCATTTTCATCAACTGCAAAGTCCTTCGCCTTCCCCGCTAGAATCTGCTCGTGCATTTTCTTTAGGAAAGGGTCGTCTTTCTGAGTAGATGTGACCCGCTCTATTAGGTTGGGTACGAATCGCATTTGAGCGACCCGCGCGCCACGATATCGAATTCGGAGTTCGATGCCCATCTCTTCTAAGTCCCTTCGTAACCTGCGATCGACTGACAGAGATCCAACGAAGATCCGACTCAGAGCATCCGCTACAACGTTCCCTTTCCCAGGTGTGTAGTCTATCGTCAAGTCGTAATCTTTTATCAATTCTAGCCAACGGCGCTGACGAAGGTTGAGGTCCGTCTGGGTGAATAAGTACTTCAAGCTCTTGTGATCAGTATAAATTCGGCAAGGCACTCCATAAAGGTAGTGTCGCCACAATTTCAGGGCAAAGACAATTGCCGCTAACTCCAGGTCGTGTGTAGGATAATTTTTCTCATGCTTCTTCAGTTGCCTGGAGGCATAGGCTATCACTCGATCTCGCTGCATAAGTACACACCCCAAACCTTGCCCAGACGCGTCGCTAAATATTTGGAATCCCGAGATCTCGTCTGGTAATGCAAGTAACGGGGCAGAGGTGAGGCGATGCTTTAACTCTTTAAACGAAGCTTCGCAGTCGGCGGACCACTCAAACGCGACTCCCTTTTGTGTGAGGCGAGTCAGAGGTAATGCAAGTTTGGAAAAATCCTTCACGAACCGTCTGTAGTAGCCCGCTAGCCCGAGGAAGCTTCGAATCTCGCTAACGGATGCAGGTCGCTTCCACTCGACAATGGCCTCCACCTTCTTCGGATCGACTGAGATGCCTCCCGCAGAAATGATGTGCCCGAGGAAAGATACACTACTTAGCCAGAATTCACACTTACTCAGCTTAGCATATAGCTGGTTGTCCCGAAGAGTTTGTAGCACGGTCCGCAAGTGCTCTGCATGTTCTTCCTCACTCTTCGAATACACCAAGATATCATCGATGAATACTACTACAAACTTATCGAGGTAGGGCCGGAACACAAGGTTCATCAAACTCATAAAGGCAGCGGGGGCATTGGTTAGTCCGAACGGCATTACCAGGAACTCATAATGGCCATAGCGAGTTCGAAAAGCTGACTTTGGCACATCGTCTTGCTTGATCTTTAGTTGGTGATAGCCCGAACGGAGATCAATTTTAGAGAATACCGTGGCAGCCTGCAACTGATCGAAAAGATCGTCTATTCTTGGAAGAGGATACTGGTTACGAATGGTTGCTTTATTCAATTCTCGATAGTCGATGCAGAGCCGCAACGAGCCATCCTTTTTCTTCACGAATAGTACTGGGGCACCCCACGGAGATACACTAGGCCGAATGTATCCTCGATCTAGCAAGTCTTGCAACTGTACTTTAAGCTCTTTCAATTCTGCCGGGACCATTCGATACGGTGTCTTGGAAATTGGTCGAGTTTCTGGGAACGTGTCTATAGTAAACTCTGTCTCTCGATCGGGCGGCATGCCTGGCAACTCGTCGGGGAACACATCAGGAAAATCCGCCACAACGGGGATAGACTCAACGTTTGCGCAATCTTGCCGAGTGTCTCGAACGGACGCTAAGTACCCTTCGCAGCCGGAGTGAATCATCCGTCGAGCAGACATTGCTGAGATCACCATACAGGCATTCGACGCTTTCGACTCAGGACTGCACGTGAAGCAAAACTCGGTCTCGCCGGGCAAACGAAACACTACTTCCTTTTTCGCACAGTCGATTGTAGCTGAACAAGCGCCGAGCCAATCCATCCCCAGAATAAGATCGTAGTCCCTTATGTCTAGAACTATCGCATCTAATGACAATCTCCGTCCCCCGATGCAAATGTTACCTTCACGACAGACTAAGCAAGCCGATAGATCTACTCCCGAAGGAGTGCTAACACTTAGGTTTAAGCCTAGCGGTGTCATAGGGAATGTGTGTTCGGCGGCAAAATCTGCCGAAATGAAGCTATGTGTTGCACCAGAATCAAACAATACTCGAGCAGGTACATTATTAAAAAGTAATATACCTGACACCGTCGTGTTTGACGCGAGTGCCTCGTCCCGAGTCAAGGCATAGACTCGGCCCTGAGCGTTTTGCGGTGTCTGGTTTGCTCGTTGAGTTTGCCCCTGACCCTGAGCTGAGTCATTATTCTGCTGCGGACGGTGTGAAGATGGATCATTGGAACGGGTTGGACAATTACGAGCAATGTGGCCCATCTTGCCACAACTGAAACATCCTCCCTTGCTCGCGCGACATTCGCTGATGTGGTGTCCTGGCTTGCGGCAGTAAGCACACTTTTGTCCTTGCTTCTTTCCCTGATTCGAGTCTTGGGAGCCGCC
>JAYESA010000116.1:282500-287500 GCA_036927795.1 Iris macrosiphon | reverse complement strand
AGCACTTCCTGCGCACGCAAGCAGTTTCTGTGCACGGGCGTGGGCCTGACAGGCCGTATCGGCCGACCGGGGGCGAGCAACGTGAGCGGCCCGCGGCAGATTCTGCGCCCCGCGGCAGTTTCTGCGCCCCGCGGCAGATTCTGCCCACGGCGTGGGCCTGACACGCTGTATCGCGCGCACGGTTTCGCGTTGCGGCGCGGCGCAAAAAATGACAAGCTCCTCGGGCACTTTGGTCCCCCCTAGTCAGCCCCACAATAAAACTGCAAATCTATTATAGGGGGAAGGTGGTGTTCGCGGAGGGTTTCGTCGCGCGCGACAGGCCCGTCCGCACGGAGGCGAGGATTTCGACGACCCCGTGCTCCACGATGCGTCCAACGCGGCTGACCCGTGCGCGCGGCGCCGCGCTGAGGCAACCCGCGCATCGAGCGGCGGCATCGCTCGAGCGAGGCGAAGGATTCCAGGGGCGCGGTGCGCTGCGTTGCAGCAGTTTCTGCGCGCGCGCTGCGGTCCCCCTGCTGTGCGACAGAAACAGCCGCGTCTCGTGGCTGCTCCTTGCCCCCGTGCGGGCGGGGGGTTGGGCAAGTTTCCTCTAGAAATGACAAGCTCCTCAAGCACTTTGGTCCCCCGGAGTCAGCCCCACAATAAAACTGCAAATCTATTATAGGGGGAAGCAGTGTGTTGGGCTGAAATTTGAGGCGGGCAACGAAATGCGAGCGGACCAAAGGCAGCGCGGTGCGAACGAAATCCCCCCGACCCGACCCTATCGTTGCCGCGCTCGGTGCAGCAAGAACGAAAGTTGCACCACGGACCCTCGTGCGAAGCGAGCTGTGCGAGGCCACGGGGCGCGGGTGCGCGGCCGTGTGCGCACTGTGCGATGCGACCGGAATGCGTCGCAGCGGAGATGCGACGACGACCCCGAACGAGCTAAATTCGTCGCCTCGCTCATTGCGGCGCGACCCGCCCCTCGATCGTGCAGCGAGCTCCTCGCTGCGGCCCTGCGAGCGAGCGCCGCGACCCGTCGCGGCGCCACGAACTGCTGGAAAGGACGGCAGAACGAGCGATTCGCCTCGTCGTGCTCGGCGGAGCACCCGGTGCTGCTGCGAAGCTGACCCGATCCGTATCTCCCGCGGGTCGAGCCCTTGCGGCTCCTTGCGGGGGTACGATTCGGGCGGCGTGCGGCAGCCTCGGGTGCGGCCGTGTCGGCACGTGAGTGGTTTTAGACCCGCTAGCCTCGGCAGGCTCCCTGCTTCCGTGCAGCCAACTGCCGACGCTACGGTCCCGTCAGTAGGTTCCCGGCCTTGCCGGCGACACCCTCGGTTGCCTGTGCATCAAACCCGGTCGCATCTGGGAAATGCCACGTTGCGGATGTTTCGAGCCGTCCCTTCCGCCTCGTGCGGTAACGGGAGGGCACCCGAACTCGTGCCACTCGATGCCCCCGAGTCACAGCCCTACGTCGGCTTGTTTGGACCGGCTGGGCACTCGGTGCGCGCGTGTGTAGGGCCTGCGGATGCGGTGGACGCGGAGGGGCGCGGGGGGACGAAAAAGTCCCCCGGCCCCGGACCCGAACGGTTGCAAATGTGCCGCTCTCGATGACACGACCGCCGGCCCTGTCACGCCCCGATCTCCCGCAGGCAATCGGCCGTTCCCGCTAGGCAGGAATCACCCTCGCCAGCGCTCCCGCGGAACGATCGCTTAACCCATCCGGGCGTGATGCCGCACGAGCGTGAGCCACGCCCGTGCAAGGCCATGGTTCATTGGCTGGCGGTTAGAGTTCTAAGCCACAGAGTCGCACAGATTGTCCGAGTGCAGCGGAGTCATGAACGCATAGGCGATCGGTAACAGGTTCACTGAGTCGACAAATATAGCGGAAGCATTGAAACAAGTAAAGTAATCTCTTTATTGATATGAACAAGTGTTACAGGCGGCGTATAGCCGAGATTACAAGTCGCTCAAGCCTCTCTCTCTGAAATAGTAAAAGTGTGCCAAGTGGCTACAACTGTGGAATGAATGTACAGGCGATGGTCAGGCGATGTTCACAACTTATGTCTTGTATATGTGCTTCAGTCCCGGACGCACCGTTGTAAGGCTTCAGAGGGAACTCTTGGCCTTAGCACGCACGAAGGAGGCGTCCGCACCGCACGAGGTTCTTCCACACCCTGCATATCAAACTGGTGGATTATCAGTACATTGAATGCACTGGTGGGGAAGCTACTCGCCCGCTCGACAAATCCAAACACGTAATACAGGTTCCGTGCACAACTATTAAGTTGTCTTTCTAGTTGCCTTAGGATCAGTTTCATGCAAACATTGAATAGCTATCGTGTCGGGCAGTGCGCCGTGCGATGTTTGAGGAAACACGGCGAGACTTACCATCCCCTTCCCTGTCCAAGGCAAACATTGTTAATTCAAGCACGGGCTAGTATAAGCATTCAGGAGCATAGCATATGCAACATGCAAACACGAGGGTCGTTTAACATGGTCGCTCAGGTGTTTATTTGCTCTTGATGCGATGCAGTGACTCGCACGCGGATAGCCGCTAAGCGAGGATGACTTATCTATATGAACAGGAGTCGCTGGCGGAGCCATTACTGGACGTAGTCGAGGACAAGGATAGCATGCTACGCGTATACACGAGGCACACGAACACGATGCGTTGCAAGCTATCCTCCCTGCACACGAGACTACACACGAGCTCCATCCGGACCGGATCGGCCCCAGTGCCCCGGTGACCGTCCGTGGAACTAGTCCGCGACATGCAAGTCAGGGTTAACCAATCTCAGGCAACACGATTTAACCAATCTCAGGCAACACGATTTATTAGACCAATCTCAGGCAACACGATTTATTAGACCAATCTCAGGCAACACGATTACACGGGATACACGAGAACACGCGTGCACTAGAACACGAGAACACGAGTGCACGGGAACACGAGTATACGAGTATACGGGTATACTTGAATCTTGGTTCTGTACAGTAACTTGTCTTTATATGCATTCCCCTGGTTCGGGGCTGCCTTGGTGACCTAACGGTCCCGGATACTTGCAGGTTCGTTCAGGCACAGAACGACTACGTAGTAGTCTTCCGGGTTTGGATGAAAACATGGCAACATTACAAGCAGACAAGCATGCGTTTCTAAGTAACATAAGCAATCACGTTTGCTCGGGCCCGAAGGTAGTCCGAGAGATGAAACCGTTAAGGGACTTAGCATGCGAGGGTCTGAATATAAGCAGTATTTCCTTTTCCATGTTCTAGCAAGCAATATGAGTTGGGATTATTCCCATAGCTAGGTGCGTGGATTTATTAGCATGCAGGGGTGATTCACCTAGCGACTAGCATGAATATTCCAGATTTTATGTGTGCTGGCTAAGCAAAGGCAAGTTCACCGTAGCCACCCACCTTAGCGATGATTCGCCTCGGTAGAGCGATACGTCTGAGCGAGCCTCTGAAAGTCCAAGCCGGATTCCTGTAGGGACAAGTCTGGATATCCTTTGCTTCTTGATCGAGGCAAAGTAGGTCGGGACAGCTGCACGATTGCCGTTTGAGACGGCAGTCCGCTTGAGCGGAACAGGGTGTTACATCCTACCCAACTTAGAAAAAGTCTCGTCCTCGAGACTTACTAAGGACAAGCAGTAATCTAGGTTTGAGGCAATCCTAGACAAGTCGTTTGTACTTGTTCATTTGGATCTTCACTTGCACAAGCTTCGATCTTGGCATATCGCTTAGATTGGATCGTGCGCACTTTCGAAGGGCCCCTCTAGCGTGAACACGTCAACCAGCTTAGTGATAGCGAAGTCTCAGCACTCGAGTTTTACCTTTTTCTAAGTCTTGGATGGTGCACTAGTTCAAGGCGTCCCTCGAATAGATGCATTCAACCAAACTTAGGGTTAGTAAAAATCTCGGACAAGCTACTAGCGACACTCTCAAGGGTTCACACAGGTTGGCACAAAGGCCACTCGCAGCATACAACCAGACAAGCAAGCATATCATTCAAAACGTATTTTGAAAGTATTTAGACTTATTGTTGGAACATCCCATCGAGGCATTGAGAGAGAGCGTGCACATAACCCACGAACGAGCTTTCGAAACAGAGATATCGAATTGAGGACAAAGGCGTAGAAGCCAGGCTCTGATACCAACATGTCACGCCCCGATCTCCCGCAGGCAATCGGCCGTTCCCGCTAGGCAGGAATCACCCTCGCCAGCGCTCCCGCGGAACGATCGCTTAACCCATCCGGGCGTGATGCCGCACGAGCGTGAGCCACGCCCGTGCAAGGCCATGGTTCATTGGCTGGCGGTTAGAGTTCTAAGCCACAGAGTCGCACAGATTGTCCGAGTGCAGCGGAGTCATGAACGCATAGGCGATCGGTAACAGGTTCACTGAGTCGACAAATATAGCGGAAGCATTGAAACAAGTAAAGTAATCTCTTTATTGATATGAACAAGTGTTACAGGCGGCGTATAGCCGAGATTACAAGTCGCTCAAGCCTCTCTCTCTGAAATAGTAAAAGTGTGCCAAGTGGCTACAACTGTGGAATGAATGTACAGGCGATGGTCAGGCGATGTTCACAACTTATGTCTTGTATATGTGCTTCAGTCCCGGACGCACCGTTGTAAGGCTTCAGAGGGAACTCTTGGCCTTAGCACGCACGAAGGAGGCGTCCGCACCGCACGAGGTTCTTCCGCACCCTGCATATCAAACTGGTGGATTATCAGTACATTGAATGCACTGGTGGGGAAGCTACTCGCCCGCTCGACAAATCCAAACACGTAATACAGGTTCCGTGCACAACTATTAAGTTGTCTTTCTAGTTGCCTTAGGATCAGTTTCATGCAAACATTGAATAGCTATCGTGTCGGGCAGTGCGCCGTGCGATGTTTGAGGAAACACGGCGAGACTTACCATCCCCTTCCCTGTCCAAGGCAAACATTGTTAATTCAAGCACGGGCTAGTATAAGCATTCAGGAGCATAGCATATGCAACATGCAAACACGAGGGT
>JAYESA010000116.1:222500-237500 GCA_036927795.1 Iris macrosiphon | reverse complement strand
GACGGTCAGGTAAAATCCACCGAACGGTGGCATGTTCATTTCAGTAAATTCAATATGCTGCTTAACTGTAAATGAACTAAGGCAAGATAGAAACCAACCAAATATGCATGCTTCACTAAACAACGTGTTGATTGGTATAGTCAGGCTAGCTCGCCTTCACCAGCATGTTTCGATATGCTGACCCTCGTTGAAACAGGTTCTCCGCACTAAGGCGAACCGAGCGAGGAGCCGAAGTCGTCTACCCGATCCAGTCCAACTGTTGGCGCATCTTCACCGCGCCCCCGAAGCATTTTGGAGTCAGGAGCCTGCAACTCTTCATACACAAATGCAGCTCCGTGGCAAAGCGATCCTCCAGCCCGGAGGTCTTTAATCGTTTTGAGTTTATAGAAGGATATAATGTACAGGACTGCTATCTCATTTTGAGTCAACCCTTTTGTAAGCCGTTCGGCATATTAGCTGACTCGTTCAAGAGTTTGTAATAGATGTTCATTATCAATAAAGAGAACTTTTCTATGTTTCAAATCTGTGTTTCAATTTATCTGCGTACTCTGAATACGTGCTTGCTATGCAAATCATTAAAAAGCCTTGTGCGGGCGCAACTCCAGGCCCGCACGGCGGTCACGACTCGGGGGACGCCTCGGGGCGTGACATAGTGGTATCAGAGCACAGATTCAAAGTTCCTTAGACTTCGTGCTGGAAAAGTTCCTTTAACGATCAAATTCCTGTGCGAACTCTTGAACTCGCTAGGCCAAAATGAGATACGTTCATGCAATAAGTCCATAATACATTATGATCCTAATGTAATTTACCTTCATTTTGAAGGAATGGATCCAGCGCAATCTGCAGCGCAACCACCGATCGAAACACAAGAAAGCAGTTCAGGCAATTCGGGAAGCTCTCGGAGCCAAAGAGGCATGTCTCAAGTCGACCCGCTTGAGCGGTTAATGCAAATGTTAGAATCGCAACGACAACGAGACGATGCTCGCCAAGCTAAGCTCGAGAGTAATCTAGAGACCCGATTCTCAGTCCAACAGAAGCAGGTCGATACCCTGCATCAGATCGTTCAGACTTTGGCTGCCAACCATTCCGCCGCAACAGCAGCGACTCCGGTGGAACAGCCCGTGCTTGAAGTGGAGACGCCTCAAATCCCAAGGCCGAGGGACGTGACTGCCTTCAACTTGGGCCATTTCAAGAAAGTCTGCAACACCCCGTTCAACGGGACTGAGGACCCAGTGGTAGCTCTAGATTGGCTAGCAGAACTTGAAGACCACTTCACTCTGCTAGAGGTCCCCGAAGATAGGCGCGTCGCCTGCGCGCAACTGCAGCTCCGCCTCGACGCACACGATTGGTGGGACGTGCATCAACGATCTCTCCAACTTGATCACGGAGAGGAGGCGATCTCGTGGACGACCTTTCGTGCCGCGTTTGAAGAGGAGTTTATACCGCCTCCAGTACAACGCAAAATGGAAAATGACTTCGTGCAGCTGAGGCAGGGCAGTATGACAGTTAAGCAATACTCCGCCGAGTTCAACCGACTCTCGAAGTTCGCTAGGGCCTATTTACCTGATGCAGCGAGCCGAGCTAGAAGGTTTGAAGGTGGACTACGCCCTGCCATCTATTCGCACGTGGTCAATAATCAGTATGGAACCATGCGTGAAGTCATGAATCACGCCCTATCGCTCGAGCCACTGTATCCTCACGTTTCCACCGGCGCTGTGCATACCTACAATCACAAACGCCAAGGCAGCGAGGGAGGAAACACTGCTGCAAAGCGCCGAAACAACGGTGGTCAGCACAAAACAAATCCCAACCAAACATGTAACTTCTGTAGGAAGCCAGGGCACCTGTTCAAGGATTGTCGAAAGCGACTCGGGAATTGCCTTCGTTGTGGTGATCCAACCCATCGGGTGGATGCTTGTCCTGTCCCGGATCGCCGCCCTCGACATAATGCTCCCTAACGGTAGGCCTATTCTTAAGTTTCGGGACGAAACTTCCAATTGGTTGGGTAGGATGTAGCGCCCCGTTCCCCCGGTGCGGGGAGCGCGGCTAAGAAACACAAGACGGTATCGTTCGATCGGGATAGATTGAATTAAGAACTCGTCCTCGTTATGGATTTGTTTCTTCGGAATCGATTCCCATATTCAGTGGACTGCGCCCCAAGGATCGGCTTAGCGGCAGAGTCAGGAGGGACCTCTCCGCTGCTATCTTTTATTGCCTCGGTTTTCGATGTCGCTTGTTGCTTTCGTGCTTTGAGTTGGTTTTGGGATTTGCTTGTTTTCCTTGAACGGTTTCGATGGTTTTCATTGTTTTCGTTCATAGACTTGCACTTCTATTCCGAGAATGGAAAGAGAGGAAGAAGTATTAATCGAGCTGTTCGTGTGCAGGTGAACGAGCAGTAGGCGGCTTGCGAACGGAGTCGTGAAGCGCCTCTTTCCTTCTCCCTTCCAAAATCTAAGTGAGTGGCTACCAACCCGATTAGCTAGCTCTGCTTCCGAGCTTCACTCCTTCGCCCCGATCAAACGATACCAAGTAATAATAAAAGAAACCAAGATAAAAGAGAATAGACTTGGTTAATACTGCTTGTCAATCAAAACTGTGAACGGTTACTTACTTGCATGCTTGTTCGCTCGGAAATATTTATCATATGCATAATACAAGTTAGAATGTATGCTCTTCTTTAAATTATGCTATGAACATGACTCCTCCTGAATGCAATAATCTGATAAGGAGACTATGCCAAAGTAGCTCTCCTCCTGTTACTGTCCCGTGCCTGTTATTGCCCTGATTTGCCTCAACTGCTAACTTAGTGTATATGTTGATCACGGACAACTTGTGCACAAGGCCCTTAGTTCCTGCGGACGGTCGCTGGGGCACTGGCACCGATCCGATCCGGGCGGGAACTCTCCTGTTTAGTCATCCTGTGCAAGGACGGAATGGCGTGCAGCACTCCCGTGCTCTCGCTGCATACCATCCTCGTCAGCGACTAAAATTGGTCCAATATGGCATCCAGCCAGTGATCCCCTGTATATTTAAACCTGTTGCATACTAACTTGTGTCTTCGTTTCAGGGAAGGCATGGTAAGTATTGTGCAGGTAATTCAGACGGTCAGGTAAAATCCACCGAACGGTGGCATGTTCATTTCAGTAAATTCAATATGCTGCTTAACTGTAAATGAACTAAGGCAAGATAGAAACCAACCAAATATGCATGCTTCACTAAACAACGTGTTGATTGGTATAGTCAGGCTAGCTCGCCTTCACCAGCATGTTTCGATATGCTGACCCTCGTTGAAACAGGTTCTCCGCACTAAGGCGAACCGAGCGAGGAGCCGAAGTCGTCTACCCGATCCAGTCCAACTGTTGGCGCATCTTCACCGCGCCCCCGAAGCATTTTGGAGTCAGGAGCCTGCAACTCTTCATACACAAATGCAGCTCCGTGGCAAAGCGATCCTCCAGCCCGGAGGTCTTTAATCGTTTTGAGTTTATAGAAGGATATAATGTACAGGACTGCTATCTCATTTTGAGTCAACCCTTTTGTAAGCCGTTCGGCATATTAGCTGACTCGTTCAAGAGTTTGTAATAGATGTTCATTATCAATAAAGAGAACTTTTCTATGTTTCAAATCTGTGTTTCAATTTATCTGCGTACTCTGAATACGTGCTTGCTATGCAAATCATTAAAAAGCCTTGTGCGGGCGCAACTCCAGGCCCGCACGGCGGTCACGACTCGGGGGACGCCTCGGGGCGTGACACGTGCCGCGGGGGAACCCTTGAAGTGAAATTCCAAACGGTCGGCGGGCTGAATCCTTTGCAGACGACTTAAATACGCGACGGGGCATTGTAAGTGGCAGAGTGGCCTTGCTGCCACGATCCACTGAGATCCAGCCCTTTGTCGCACAGATTCGTCCCCCCCCCCCCAATCTCCCAACAAAACGTACCCCCCAGGGTTGGACCTGCGACCGGACCCCGCATGCCAAGGACCCTCGACTTGGGCGCCACGTCGGGGCGACGCACTACCCGCACTTACCTACCGGGCGCTCCCTCACGCCAGACCGACTACTTAGCTGCGGCGCCACGTCCCGAGGGCGGACGCATGGAGCTTGCATCCAAGTCCCGGGGTAGGCCGGTAGACCCCACCTAGAACCGTACCCGGGGCTCTCACACGGCCGCATCCTCCAGTACTACTTGTCCCCGTGGCTATCACACGATACCGCCACCACCTCCCCGGGGCGCGACCGAAACAAACGATCACCAAACGGATGCCCGCTCACTGATAGGGGTACCGGACAATACTTGTTTCACAAAGGGGCTTACTTTACGGACTACATGAGTCTTTTTGGCGGCAGCTCCCGCGACGCAAGGCGGTGTATGCGCACGGCGACCGGGTCGTCCCGCCCGCACGGGATTGGCCAACCGTGGGTGTATCGGACGCGCGGGGCCGGAGAACCCACGAGTTGCAGCATATTTGGCCGCACGCGAACATATTCCGTGCACGGGGGCAGACAAACTTAGCAAACGCACCAGTTTCTGCGCACGCACGCAGTTTCTGTGCACGGGCGTGGGGCTGACAGGGTGTACCGGCCGCCCGGGGGCAAGGCACCGAGCAGTTTCTGCGCACGGGGGCAGACCAACTTAGCAAACGCACGGGGGCAGACAAACTGTGCAAACGGAGCAGTTTCTGCGCACGCAAGCAGTTTCTGTGCACGGGGGCAGACAAACTGTGCGAACGGTAGCAAACGCACCAGTTTCTGCGCACGCAAGCAGTTTCTGTGCACGGGCGTGGGGCTGTCGGGGTGTATCGGCCGCACGGGGCAGAGCAACGCTGCAGTTGCAGCACATTCTGCGCACCCAACAAGTTTATGTGCACGGGGGCGGGGCTGACAGGGTGTATAGGCCGCACGGGGCAGACAAACCGTGCGGTTGCAGCACTTCCTGCGCACGCAAGCAGTTTCTGTGCACGGTCGTGGGGCTGACAGGGTGTAGCGGCCGCCCGGGGGCAAGGCAGCGAGCAGTTTCTGCGCACGGGGGCAGACAAACTTAGCAAACGCACCAGTTTCTGCGTACGCAAGCAGTTTCTGTGCACGGGGGCAGACAAACTGTGCACGGGGGCAGACAAACTGTACAAACGGAGCAGTTTCTGCGCACGCAAGCAGTTTCTGTGCACGGGGGCAGACAAACTGTGCACGGGGGCAGACAAACTGTGCAAACGGAGCAGTTTCTGCGCACGGGGGCAGACAAACGTAGCAAACGCACCAGTTTCTGCGCACGCAGGCAGTTTCTGTGCACGGGCGTGGGGCTGTCGGGGTGTATCGGCCGCACGGGGGCAGACAAACTTAGCAAACGCACCAGTTTCTGCGCACGCAAGCAGTTTCTGTGCACGGGGGCAGACAAACGTAGCAAACGGAGCAGTTTCTGCGCACGGGGGCAGACAAACTTAGCAAACGCACCAGTTTCTGCGCACGCAAGCAGTTTCTGTGCACGGGCGTGGGGCTGTCGGGGTGTATCGGCCGCACGGGGCAGAGCCACGCTGCAGTTGCAGCACATTCTGCGCACCCAACCAGTTTGTGTGCACGGGGGCGGGGCTGACAGGGTGTACAGGCCGCACGGGGCAGAGAAACCGTGCGGTTGCAGCACTTCCTGCGCACGCAAGCAGTTTCTGTGCACGGGCGTGGGCCTGACAGGCCGTATCGGCCGACCGGGGGCGAGCAACGTGAGCGGCCCGCGGCAGATTCTGCGCCCCGCGGCAGTTTCTGCGCCCCGCGGCAGATTCTGCCCACGGCGTGGGCCTGACACGCTGTATCGCGCGCACGGTTTCGCGTTGCGGCGCGGCGCAAAAAATGACAAGCTCCTCGGGCACTTTGGTCCCCCCTAGTCAGCCCCACAATAAAACTGCAAATCTATTATAGGGGGAAGGTGGTGTTCGCGGAGGGTTTCGTCGCGCGCGACAGGCCCGTCCGCACGGAGGCGAGGATTTCGACGACCCCGTGCTCCACGATGCGTCCAACGCGGTTGACCCGTGCGCGCGGTGCCGCGCTGAGGCGACCCGCGCATCGAGCGGCGGCATCGCTCGAGCGAGGCGAAGGATTCCAGGGGCGCGGTGCGCTGCGTTGCAGCAGTTTCTGCGCGCGCGCTGCGGTCCCCCTGCTGTGCGACAGAAACAGCCGCGTCTCGTGGCTGCTCCTTGCCCCCGTGCGGGCGGGGGGTTGGGCAAGTTTCCTCTAGAAATGACAAGCTCCTCAAGCACTTTGGTCCCCCGGAGTCAGCCCCACAATAAAACTGCAAATCTATTATAGGGGGAAGCAGTGTGTTGGGCTGAAATTTGAGGCGGGCAACAAAATGCGAGCGGACCAAAGGCAGCGCGGTGCGAACGAAATCCCCCCGACCCGACCCTATCGTTGCCGCGCTTGGTGCAGCAAGAACGAAAGTTGCACTACGGACCCTCGTGCGAAGCGAGCTGTGCGAGGCCACGGGGCGCGGGTGCGCGGCCGTGTGCGCACTGTGCGATGCGACCGAAATGCGTCGCAGCGGAGATGCGACGACGACCCCGAACGAGCTAAATTCGTCGCCTCGCTCATTGCGGCGCGACCCGCCCCTCGATCGTGCAGCGAGCTCCTCGCTGCGGCCCTGCGAGCGAGCGCCGCGACCCGTCGCGGTGCCACGAACTGCTGGAAAGGACGGCAGAACGAGCGATTCGCCTCGTCGTGCTCGGCGGAGCACCCGGTGCTGCTGCGAAGCTGACCCGATCCGTATCTCCCGCGGGTCGAGCCCTTGCGGCTCCTTGCAGGGGTACGATTCGGGCGGCGTGCGGCAGCCTCGGGTGCGGCCGTGTCGGCACGTGAGTGGTTTTAGACCCGCTAGCCTCGGCAGGCTCCCTGCTTCCGTGCAGCCAACTGCCGACGCTACGGTCCCGTCAGTAGGTTCCCGGCCTTGCCGGCGACACCCTCGGTTGCCTGTGCATCAAACCCGGTCGCATCTGGGAAATGCCACGTTGCGGATGTTCCGAGCCGTCCCTTCCGCCTCGTGCGGTAACGGGAGGGCACCCGAACTCGTGCCACTCGATGCCCCCGAGTCACAGCCCTACGTCGGCTTGTTTGGACCGGCTGGGCACTCGGTGCGCGCGTGTGTAGGGCCTGCGGATGCGGTGGACGCGGAGGGGCGCGGGGGGACGAAAAAGTCCCCCGGCCCCGGACCCGAACGGTTGCAAATGTGCCGCTCTCGATGACACGACCGCCGGCCCCGCCGCGGTCCCTCGCCCCGTGCGAGCGGACGGGCGGAGGCGGCGTCGACGAGGACGTGCTACCTGGTTGATCCTGCCAGTAGTCATATGCTTGTCTCAAAGATTAAGCCATGCATGTGTAAGTATGAACAAGTTCAGACTGTGAAACTGCGAATGGCTCATTAAATCAGTTATAGTTTGTTTGATGGTACGTGCTACTCGGATAACCGTAGTAATTCTAGAGCTAATACGTGCAACAAACCCCGACTCTCGGAAGGGACGCATTTATTAGATAAAAGGTCAACGCGGGCTCCGCCCGTCGTTCTGATGATTCATGATAACTCGACGGATCGCACGGCCTTCGTGCCGGCGACGCATCATTCAAATTTCTGCCCTATCAACTTTCTGTGGTGCCCCGTTCCCCCTATTCGGGGAGCGCGGCTAAGAAATACTAAGACGGTATCGTTCGATCGGGATAGATTGAATTAAGAACTCGTCCTCGTTATGGATTTGTTTCTTCGGAATCGATTCCCATATTCAGTGGACCGTGCCCCAAGGATCGACTTAGCGGCAGAGTCAGGAGGGACCTCTCCGCTGCATTCTTTGTTGCCTAGTTTTCGCTGTCGCTTGTTGCTTTCGTGCCTTGAGTTGGATTTCGGATTTGCTTGGGTTTTCTTGAACGGTTTCGATGGATTTCATTGCTTTCGTTCTTAGGACTGCACTTAAATTCCGATAATGGAAAGAGAGGAAGAAGTACTGATCAGCTGTTCGTGTCAATACAGGTGATCCAGCACTAGGCGTCGCTCAAGCGGACTCCTAAATCACTTCCTTCCTTCCTCCTTCCAACCACTAAAAAGTGAGTGGCTACCAACCCGATTAGCTAGCCTACTTGCTAGTCTTCACATCTAAAAGCTCGTGTTCGTGCTTGCCCCGATCAAACGATACCAAGTAAATAACTAAAAGATATCAAGATAATAAGGGAATAGACTTGGGAAATATTGCTTGTCAAATGAAACTTACGAACGGTTACTTACTTATATGCTTGCTCGTTTGGAAATGTTCATCATATGCATAAAAATAAGTTAGAATGTATATTTCTTCTTAGAACTGTGCTATGTATAGAACACATTTTCAATGCCATAAACTGTACAGATAGGCTATGCAAAAGTAAATCTTGCCCTGCACTGCCATGCTCCTGATATATCCTGTTTTGCCTCGATTGCTAATATTAGTGTACTGCGTTGATCACGGACAACTTGTGCACAAGGTCTTAGTTCCTGCGGACGGTCGCTGGGGCACTGGCACCGATCCGATCCGGACGGAACTCCTGATAGTCACCTGCTATAGGACGGAATGCCTTGGGACGCCCTGATCTATGCGTCGCATGGCACTCCGTACTGAGACTAGCCCGTCCATTATGGCAACGTGCCAGTGATCCCCTCGTATATTTAAACCTGTTGCTACTAACTTGTGTCTTCTTGACAGGGAAGGCAAGGTAAGTATTGTGCAGGTGGTTCAGACGGACAGGTAAATATCACCGAACGGTGACGAGTCATTTCAATGATTCTATATCTATGTCTTGTTGTAAAATGAACTAAGGCAAGATAGAAACCCACAAATTTGCATGCTTCATTAAAACAATGTGTTGATTGGTATAGTTGGGATAGCTTGCCTTCACCAGTACGTTTCGATGTACTGACCCTCGTTGAAACAGGTTCCCCGCGCTAGGAAGAACCGAGCGAGGAGCAGGAGACAAACCCCCAATCCAGTCCAGCTGTAGGCGCGCCTCGACCGTGCCACCTAAGAAGCATTTTGAAGAAGGAAACATTTTGAAGAAGAAGCCCTTCGAAGAAGAAGCTAGCCACCGAAGCAATCATGCAGCTTCGTGGCAAGGCAGTCGTTCCGTCTCAAGGTCTTACATTTTGAGTTTAGTAAGGGATGTAATGTACAGGACTGCTATCTCATTTTGTGTCAACACTTTTGTAAGCCCATAGAGGCAATCCATATGACTCAGTTCAGGGAGTTTGTAATAGATGTTCATATTATCAATAAAAGAGAACTTTTCCATGTTTCAATATGTGTTTCAATTATCTGCGTACTCTGAATATGTGCTCGCTATGCAAAACAAAAATACTTAGCCTTGTGCGGTGCGCAACCTAGGCCCGCACGGCGGTCACGCCCGGGGGACGACTATCGATTCCACGGAATCGGGGCGTGACATGTTGGTATCAGAGCACAGCTTCAAAGTTCATTTAATTCATAAACTGGAAAAGTTCCCTTAGCGATAACTCGCCTATGCGAACTCCTGAACTCGTTAAGGCCAAAATGAGATACGTTCATGCAATAAGTCCATAATACATTATGATCCTGATGTAATTTACCTTCCTTTTCAAGGAACGACGCAAGCGCAACCGTCAGCGCTAGCACCAGGCGAGCCTCGGACTCAAGAGAGCAGCTCCGGAACATCAGGAAGCTCTCGGAGCCAACGAGGCATGTCTCAAACAGACTCGATCCAACAAGTGGTGCAAATGTTAGCCGAGCAAAGACAGAGGGATGATGCCCGCCAAGCCAAGTTCGAGAGCAACCTAGAGGCACGGCTCTCAGTCCAACAAAAGCAGGTAGATACCCTGCAACAGCTGGTTCAGACCCTGGCCTCCAACCATTCTGCCGCAACGACAGCTACACCAGTGGAGCAGCCAGCGCTTGAAGTTGAACTACCGCCCGTGCCAAGGACGAGGGAAGTGACTACCTTCTCCTTTGGAAACTTCAAGAAGGTCTGTAACACGCCATTCGAAGGGACTGAGGACCCGATCGTGGCCCTAGATTGGCTTGCCGAGCTTGAAGATCATTTTTCTCTCCTGGAAGTGCCGGCAGACAAGCGCGTCACCTGTGCCCAATTACTGCTTCGTCTCAACGCGCACGACTGGTGGGACGTGCATCGACGATCTCTTCAACTTGGCCATGGAGAGGAGGTGATCGCGTGGACGACTTTTCGTGCCGCGTTTGAGGAGGAGTTTGTACCCCCGCCTCTACGGCGTCAATGGGAAAATGAGTTCGTTCAGCTCCGGCAGGGCAGTATGACGGTGAAGCAATACTCGGCAGAATTCAACAAACTGGCCAAATTTGCTGCCGCTTACCTACCGGATGCAGCGAGTCGTGCCAGACGATTCGAGGGAGGGCTACGTCCTGGCATCCACGGGCACGTATCCGTCCCACAGTATCAGACGATGAGGGAAGTATTAAACCATGCCCTCTCCCTGGAACCGCAGTATCCTTACGTTGCTGCCGGCGCTGTGCAAACTTCCAATCACAAACGCCAAGGCAATGATAGAGGAAACAACGCTTCAAAGCGTCCAAATAACGGCGGTAAACAGCGTGGAGACACCAGCAAGACCTGCAACTTTTGCAGGAAGCCAGGGCATATCGAAAAAGATTGTCGCCGCAAGCTTGGGACTTGTCTCCGTTGCGGCGACCCAGGCCATCAGATTAGCAGCTGTCCGCGTCGTCCACCGCAACCAGACCAGACTCCGGCTCCTCAGGCAAATCGAGCGGCGCCTCAGCAAGGGCGTAATCAAGCTCAAGGCCGAGTCTACACCATGACACGGGAAGAAGCATTAGCTTCAGATACAGTCGTGTCAGGTACCTTACTTTTCAATAATATACCTGCTCGTGTTCTATTTGATTCAGGTGCAACGCATAGTTTTATTTCCACAAATTTTGCCGTGGAAAACAATGTAAAAATGACTCCGTTGCACTTAGATTTAAATGTCAGCACCCCCTCTGGTACAAAAATCCCTGTTCGTTCAGTATGCCTAGGTGGTTACATTTGTATTGGGGAGAAGAAGCTGTCGCTCGATGTCTTAGTTCTAGATGTTAGGGACTATGATATCATCTTGGGAATGGACTGGCTAGGCGCATGCGCGGCAACCATTGAGTGTGCAGAGAAGCGAGTCGTTTTCCGTCTGCCCGGAGAAGCCGTGTTCTGTTACACCAGTAGTCCAGCGAACGATGCGACCACGGCCTGCATGGTGATTTCGGCAAAATCTGCTCGGCGAATGCTCTACACAGGCTGCGAGGGATTTCTAGCATCAGTTCGGGACGCGCGGCAGGACTACGCAAACGTCGAGCCTAATTCCGTTGAGGCGGAGTTCCCCGACGTGTTTCCGAGCGAACTACCCGACATGCCGCCCGATCGAGAGATTGAATTCACTATTGACACATTTCCGAATACGCAGCCGATCTCTAAACCTCCATACAGAATGGCCCCTGCAGAGCTGAAGGAACTAAAGTGCCAACTCCAAGGATTACTTGATCGTGGGTTCATCCGTCCGAGCGTGTCTCCTTGGGGCGCTCCCGTGCTCTTCGTGAAGAAGAAGGACGGAACTCTACGCCTATGCATCGACTACAGAGAATTGAATAAGGTCACAATCAGAAACAAATATCCTCTGCCACGGATTGATGACTTGTTCGATCAACTACAAGGAGCAGCAGTGTTTTCAAAAATCGATCTTCGCTCGGGTTATCACCAGCTGAAGATTAGGCCAGAAGACGTACCCAAGACTGCTTTCAGAACCCGCTACGGCCATTACGAGTTTTCCGTGATGCCGTTTGGACTGATGAATGCTCCTGCTGCATTCATGGATACGATGAACCGTGTCTTTAGGCCCTTCATCGATAAATTCGTGGTGGTGTTTATCGATGACATCTTAGTGTACTCGAAGACTAGGGATGAGCACGCAGGACACCTGCGGATGGTGCTGCAAACCCTTCGAGACCACAAGTTGTATGCCAGATTAAGCAAATCAGAATTTTGGCTGGACAGCATTTCATTTTTGGGGCATATCATCTCCTCGGAAGGCATCTCAGTTGATCCGAAGAAAATAGAAGCAATCACGCAGTGGAAACGTCCGGAGTCAGCTAGCGACATCCGAAGTTTCCTTGGCCTGGCAGGGTACTACCGAAGATTTATACAAAATTTTGCTAGGATTGCTTCGCCCTTGACGCAGCTCACACGGAAGGGTGCAAAGTTTATTTGGACGGACGACTGTGAAGCTTCGTTTACGGAGTTAAAGCAGCGCCTAGTCTCCGCCCCGGTCCTTACTTTGCCAAACGGACCTGACGACTTCAAAATATATAGCGATGCATCAGGAAGGGGACTAGGATGTGTCCTAATGCAACGTGACAAAGTGATTGCCTACGCGTCTAGACAGCTAAAGCCTCACGAGCAGAACTACCCAACGCATGACCTCGAGCTTGCCGCGGTAGTGTTTGCATTGAAGCTGTGGCGCCACTATCTTTATGGAGTGCCGTGTGAAATCTATACGGACCATAAAAGTTTGAAATATTTGTATACTCAAAAGGATTTGAATCTTCGGCAGCGGCGATGGCTTGAACTCCTAAGCGACTTCGACCTCATGATCAGATACACGCCTGGCAAGGGAAACGTCGTAGCTGACGCACTGAGTCGAGTGTTTGCAGGAAGTTTGGCTATTGATGATAGGCTGCACCGAGATCTTGAATCACTGGGCATTACCTTAAAAATCAGATACACAAAGTGGGCGCAAGTATCACAACTGCGCCTCGAACCCGACTTGTTACAACGAGTAAAGACCGCTCAGAAGGACGACCCGTTCCTGCAAAAGATTCATGCCCTTATCTCAGCAGGGAAGGCGTCCGACTTTGCGGTAAGCACGGATGGGACGCTTCGAGTGAAGGGAAGACTGTGCGTTCCAAGCGACGCGGCCCTCAGGGAAGAGATACTCACGGAAGCCCACTATGCTAGCTATACTTCTCATCCGGGTAGCACAAAGATGTATCGGGATCTTCGCACGACGTTCTGGTGGCACGGCTTGAAAAAGGATGTGGCGCAGTTTGTGTCGCATTGCATGGCTTGTCAACGAGTAAAGGCCGAACACCAGAAACCAGGCGGAGAACTGCAGAGCCTTGCTATTCCGGAGTGGAAATGGGATGATATAACAATGGATTTTATCGTTGGTTTGCCGAGGACGCAACGGGGACATGATGCAGTCTGGGTTATCGTCGATCGACTCACCAAGTCAGCTCACTTTCTGCCTATCAAATCTACTTGGAGTGCCGACCGCCTGGCTCAGATATATCTCAATGAAATCGTTCGACTCCATGGCGTGCCCGTAACCATAGTCTCCGATCGAGATGGTCGATTCATATCACGTTTCTGGGGAAGCCTGCAGTCAGCAATGGGGACGAAGTTGAAGTTTAGCTCCGCCTACCATCCACAGACCGACGGCCAAACCGAGCGTATCAACCAGATCCTCGAAGACATGTTGCGACTCTGCGCCTTGGACTTGAAGACGAGTTGGGACCTTCATCTACCTTTAGCTGAATTTGCTTACAACAATAGTTATCAATCGAGCATTCAAATGGCGCCGTATGAGGCGTTATACGGGCGGAAGTGTAGATCTCCTATCTGCTGGGACGAAGTTGGAGAACGACAAGTACTTGGCCCTGAGCTCGTGGAGCAGACCGTCCAGAAGATTCGGCTGATTCGGGACAGATTAAAGATAGCTCAAAGTCGTCAAAAGAGCTACGCGGATACACATCGAAGACCACTAGAGTTCCAAGTAGGCGACCGAGTATTCCTCAAGGTCTCGCCCATGCGAGGAGTCAGCAGGTTCAGAGCAAAGGGAAAGCTGAGTCCGAGATTTGTCGGCCCGTTCGAAATACTAAAGCGGGTTGCCTCAGTTGCGTATCAGATTGCTCTACCACCATCCCTATCCGACGTACACGATATATTCCATGTTTCACAGCTTAGGAAATATGTGTACGACCCGAGCCATGTGGTAGACCTGGACCAACTGAACCTACAAGCCGACTTGACGTACGTAGAACAGCCTGTGCAAATTTTGGATAGAAAAAAAAAGCTGCTTCGGACTCGTTCGGTTCCTCTAGTGCGCGTGCTTTGGCGGAATCACTCAGTCGAAGAATCTACTTGGGAGCTTGAATCTGATATGAGGGAACGGTTCCCCTCGTTATTTCCTAGTGGTAGGTTTTATTCCTTAAGTTTCGGGACGAAACTTCCAATTGGTTGGGTAGGATGTGGTGCCCCGTTCCCCCTATTCGGGGAGCGCGGCTAAGAAATACTAAGACGGTATCGTTCGATCGGGATAGATTGAATTAAGAACTCGTCCTCGTTATGGATTTGTTTCTTCGGAATCGATTCCCATATTCAGTGGACCGTGCCCCAAGGATCGACTTAGCGGCAGAGTCAGGAGGGACCTCTCCGCTGCATTCTTTGTTGCCTAGTTTTCGCTGTCGCTTGTTGCTTTCGTGCCTTGAGTTGGATTTCGGATTTGCTTGGGTTTTCTTGAACGGTTTCGATGGATTTCATTGCTTTCGTTCTTAGGACTGCACTTAAATTCCGATAATGGAAAGAGAGGAAGAAGTACTGATCAGCTGTTCGTGTCAATACAGGTGATCCAGCACTAGGCGTCGCTCAAGCGGACTCCTAAATCACTTCCTTCCTTCCTCCTTCCAACCACTAAAAAGTGAGTGGCTACCAACCCGATTAGCTAGCCTACTTGCTAGTCTTCACATCTAAAAGCTCGTGTTCGTGCTTGCCCCGATCAAACGATACCAAGTAAATAACTAAAAGATATCAAGATAATAAGGGAATAGACTTGGGAAATATTGCTTGTCAAATGAAACTTACGAACGGTTACTTACTTATATGCTTGCTCGTTTGGAAATGTTCATCATATGCATAAAAATAAGTTAGAATGTATATTTCTTCTTAGAACTGTGCTATGTA
>JAYESA010000116.1:80000-87500 GCA_036927795.1 Iris macrosiphon | reverse complement strand
AATGACAAGCTCCTCAAGCACTTTGGTCCCCCGGAGTCAGCCCCACAATAAAACTGCAAATCTATTATAGGGGGAAGCAGTGTGTTGGGCTGAAATTTGAGGCGGGCAACGAAATACGAGCGGACCAAAGGCAGCGCGGTGCGAACGAAATCCCCCCGACCCGACCCTATCGTTGCCGTGCTCGGTGCAGCAAGAACGAAAGTTGCACCACGGACCCTCGTGCGAAGCGAGCTGTGCGAGGCCACGGGGCGCGGGTGCGCGGCCGTGTGCGCACTGTGCGATGCGACCGGAATGCGTCGCAGCGGAGATGCGACGACAACCCCGAACGAGCTAAATTCGTCGCCTCGCTCATTGCGGCGCGACCCGCCCCTCGATCGTGCAGCGAGCTCCTCGCTGCGGCCCTGCGAGCGAGCGCCGCGACCCGTCGCGGCGCCACGAACTGCTGGAAAGGACGGCAGAACGAGCGATTCGCCTCGTCGTGCTCGGCGGAGCACCCGGTGCTGCTGCGAAGCTGACCCGATCCGTATCTCCCGCGGGTCGAGCCCTTGCGGCTCCTTGCGGGGGTACGATTCGGGCGGCATGCGACAGCCTCGGGTGCGGCCGTGTCGGCACGTGAGTGGTTTTAGACCCGCTAGCCTCGGCAGGCTCCCTGCTTCCGTGCAGCCAACTGCCGACGCTACGGTCCCGTCAGTAGGTTCCCGGCCTTGCCGGCGACACCCTCGGTTGCCTGTGCATCAAACCCGGTCGCATCTGGGAAATGCCACGTTGCGGATGTTCCGAGCCGTCCCTTCCGCCTCGTGCGGTAACGGGAGGGCACCCGAACTCGTGCCACTCGATGCCCCCGAGTCACAGCCCTACGTCGGCTTGTTTGGACCGGCTGGGCACTCGGTGCGTGCGTGTGTAGGGCCTGCGGATGCGGTGGATGCGGAGGGGCGCGGGGGGACGAAAAAGTCCCCCGGCCCCGGACCCGAACGGTTGCAAATGTGCCGCTCTCGATGACACGACCGCCGGCCCCGCCGCTGTCACGCCCCGATTTCGGCTATTCGATAATCGTCCCCCGGGCGTGATGCCGTGCACGCGTAGGGCGCGCGTGCACAAGGCCTTAGGCATAAGGATATTTTTAGAACAATGCAACAGAGTAGACATATAAGATAACACAAGGTTGAGGCATAGAAAAGTTTCTCTTTTATTCATAATGAACATCTTTTTACATTGCTTGACTCAAAAGTATAAAATGCCCACGGGCTTACAGACTTGGACGCAAAATGAGATAGCCGATCCATACATTATGTCCCTTTACATAGATTCAAAAACACAAAATCCACCTTGGGTGCGAGTAAGCACCATCGCCTTAGCGATATTCAGCAACGGAGAGAGAGTGAAAGGCTTCGAGCTTGAGCCTTCAAAAGTCTTGGCCACGAACCGCCAAGGATCCCAAAATGTTCGGAGTGAGCTTCAGTTCCTCGCCGCGTCGCCTTGCGCCGGGGAACCTGCTACAACGAGGGTCAGTACTTCGAAAAGTACTGGTGAAGGCTAGCTGCTCAACTTTACCAAGCTCAAGAGATATGATCTAATGAGTATGCTACAATTATTTGCTTAGGTGGGTTTCTATTCTTGCCTAGATCAGATTTCATTTAGCAGGTATGCAAGAACAAAATAACATAACTTCCCATGCCACCGTTCGGTGACTTTACCTGTCTCGTCTGAACCACCTGTACAACTTACCATAGCCTTCCCTGCCACGAAGACATAGTTAGTCTGCACAGTTTAAATATACACAACATCTTTCTATGTTGTTTAGGAGCCATCATGGGTTTAGTCTGGGCTGGCGGCGACGCTTGCAGCGCGGGTAGCTAGCCCCGCTACAATTCCCCGCTCCCAGGACTAAGAAAGTAGATTCCGCCCGGGTCGAGACGGCCCGGTGCCCCGGCACCGCTCGCAGGAACCTGGATCCCTTGTGCACAAGAATTCCCATGACCATTTCTATGACTCTACCTCATAGATTTACTTACTAGCCATTTAAAGAATATCATGTATGAAACTGCTTTACTGTACTATCATAATCAACCAACAGTTATATGAAATAACATGCAGCAGTTTATAGAAGAACACTTTGAACTATCAATAGATACCAACCCATTAAGCACCCAACGAACATGCATGCATTAATGTTTTTATGCAAGGTTTGTATGACAAGCAATGGGTGTTCCAAGCCTACTTCTTATCTTATCTTGTTATCCAACTTGTTACTTAATTGGTATCGTTTGATTGAATGCCCAACTGAGTCAGTTTTATTATGAACGGAGCCCTTGGAAAGAAGGTGCTTATCGAAATAGAGCCACTCACAAGTTTGTTGAATAGGAAGAAGAAGAAGAGGTCCCTAAGACTCCGCTCGCGCGTCGTCTACACGATCACCTGCACGCACCAACGGATGATCAATACCTCCTGCTTCGGTCTCCAAGGGACGATACGAAATGCGAAATCCTAAGAACGAAAGCAATGAAATCCATTGAAACCGTTCAAGAAAACGCAAGTCATAAAACCAACAAGAAAGCATCCAAGCGGCACGAAAACGGACAAGAAACCAACGCAACGGAAAGGCCCCTCTCGACTCTGCCGCCGAGTCCATCCTCGAGGCACAGTCCGTTGTATATGGGACCTGATTCCGAAGAAACCAATCCATAACGAGGAAAGGATCTTAATTCAATCTGTCCCGTTCGGACGGTCGTAAGTATTCCTTGGCCGCGCTCCCCGAATAGGGGGAACGGGGCATTACATCATAACCATCCAAAAGAAAGTTTCGTCCCGAAACTTAGGAATAGAACCTACCCCTAAGGAATAATGAGGGGAACCTTTCCCTCATATCAGCTTCAAGTTCCCAGGTCGACTCCTCGACCGAATGGTTCCGCCACAGGACGCGCACTAGCGAGACGGTTCGGTTCCGCAACTGCTTCTCTTTACGATCCAAAACTTGGACAGGCTCTGCTGCGTACGACAAGTCCGCTTGCAGATTCAACTGACCCAAGTCGACTATGTGGTTCGGGTCGTGTACAAACTTTCTCAGCTGTGAAACGTGAAAAATATTGTGTACTTCTGATAGGGCAGGCGGCAAAGCAACTTGGTAGGCGACCGGAGTAACCCGCTTGAGAATTTCAAACGGTCCAACAAATCTTGGACTTAACTTTCCTTTTACTCCGAATCGCATAACTCCGCGCATAGGCGAGACTTTCAAGAACACATGGTCCCCTTCAAAGAATTCAAGGGGGCGACGTCGAGCATCGGCATAACTCTTTTGTCGGCTTTGTGCTGTCTTCAACCGTTCACGAATCAACCGAACTTTTTGTACGGTTTGTTCAACCAGCTCCGGCCCTAGGATTTGCCGTTCTCCGACTTCGTCCCAGCAGATTGGTGACCTACACTTCCGCCCATACAAAGCCTCGTACGGAGCCATCTCGATGCTGGACTGATAACTATTGTTATATGCAAATTCCGCCAGCGGCAGGTAGACGTCCCAACTTGACTTCGAATCGATCACGCAGAGGCGCAACATGTCTTCTAGTATCTGATTCACTCGTTCCGTCTGACCATCTGTTTGTGGATGATAGGCTGAGCTAAACTTCAACTTGGTCCCCATCGCCAGCTGAAGGCTCTCCCAGAAACGCGAGATGAATCGCCCGTCCCGATCTGATACTATAGAAACTGGCACTCCATGCAGCCGGACTATCTCGTCAAGGTAGGTCTGGGCGAGGCGATCGGCGCTCCAAGTACTTTTGATGGCAAGGAAGTGTGCAGACTTGGTTAACCGGTCGACGATAACCCAGATCGCGTCGTTCCCCCGTTGCGTCCTTGGCAGGCCAACAATGAAATCCATGCAGATGTGCTCCCACTTCCATTCCGGGATAGCAAGATTTTGCATCTCTCCGCCCGGCCTCTGATGCTCTGCTTTCACCCTTTGACAGGTTATGCATTGGGACACAAAGAGTGCAACATCTTTCTTCATGCCTTGCCACCAGAAGGTCGTTCGGAGGTTTTTATACATCTTCGTGCTCCCGGGATGGATCATATAGGCTGCGTAATGAGCTTCCGCAAGGATCTCCTTTCTAAGTTCTGAATCATCGGAGACGCATAGCCTTCCTCTCACCCGCAATGCCCCATTTTCATCAACTGCAAAGTCCTTCGCCTTCCCCGCTAGAATCTGCTCGTGCATTTTCTTTAGGAAAGGGTCGTCTTTCTGAGTAGATGTGACCCGCTCTATTAGGTTGGGTACGAATCGCATTTGAGCGACCCGCGCGCCACGATATCGAATTCGGAGTTCGATGCCCATCTCTTCTAAGTCCCTTCGTAACCTGCGATCGACTGACAGAGATCCAACGAAGATCCGACTCAGAGCATCCGCTACAACGTTCCCTTTCCCAGGTGTGTAGTCTATCGTCAAGTCGTAATCTTTTATCAATTCTAGCCAACGGCGCTGACGAAGGTTGAGGTCCGTCTGGGTGAATAAGTACTTCAAGCTCTTGTGATCAGTATAAATTCGGCAAGGCACTCCATAAAGGTAGTGTCGCCACAATTTCAGGGCAAAGACAATTGCCGCTAACTCCAGGTCGTGTGTAGGATAATTTTTCTCATGCTTCTTCAGTTGCCTGGAGGCATAGGCTATCACTCGATCTCGCTGCATAAGTACACACCCCAAACCTTGTCCAGACGCGTCGCTAAATATTTGGAATCCCGAGATCTCGTCTGGTAATGCAAGTAACGGGGCAGAGGTGAGGCGATGCTTTAACTCTTTAAACGAAGCTTCGCAGTCGGCGGACCACTCAAACGCGACTCCCTTTTGTGTGAGGCGAGTCAGAGGTAATGCAAGTTTGGAAAAATCCTTCACGAACCGTCTGTAGTAGCCCGCTAGCCCGAGGAAGCTTCGAATCTCGCTAACGGATGCAGGTCGCTTCCACTCGACAATGGCCTCCACCTTCTTCGGATCGACTGAGATGCCTCCCGCAGAAATGATGTGCCCGAGGAAAGATACACTACTTAGCCAGAATTCACACTTACTCAGCTTAGCATATAGCTGGTTGTCCCGAAGAGTTTGTAGCACGGTCCGCAAGTGCTCTGCATGTTCTTCCTCACTCTTCGAATATACCAAGATATCATCGATGAATACTACTACAAACTTATCGAGGTAGGGCCGGAACACAAGGTTCATCAAACTCATAAAGGCAGCGGGGGCATTGGTTAGTCCGAACGGCATTACCAGGAACTCATAATGGCCATAGCGAGTTCGAAAAGCTGACTTTGGCACATCGTCTTGCTTGATCTTTATTTGGTGATAGCCCGAACGGAGATCAATTTTAGAGAATACCGTGGCAGCCTGCAACTGATCGAAAAGATCGTCTATTCTTGGAAGAGGATACTGGTTACGAATGGTTGCTTTATTCAATTCTCGATAGTCGATGCAGAGCCGCAACGAGCCATCCTTTTTCTTCACGAATAGTACTGGGGCACCCCACGGAGATACACTAGGCCGAATGTATCCTCGATCTAGCAAGTCTTGCAACTGTACTTTAAGCTCTTTCAATTCTGCCGGGGCCATTCGATACGGTGTCTTGGAAATTGGTCGAGTTTCTGGGAACGTGTCTATAGTAAACTCTGTCTCTCGATCGGGCGGCATGCCTGGCAACTCGTCGGGGAACACATCAGGAAAATCCGCCACAACGGGGATAGACTCAACGTTTGCGCAATCTTGCCGAGTGTCTCGAACGGACGCTAAGTACCCTTCGCAGCCGGAGTGAATCATCCGTCGAGCAGACATTGCTGAGATCACCATACAGGCATTCGACGCTTTCGACTCAGGACTGCACGTGAAGCAAAACTCGGTCTCGCCGGGCAAACGAAACACTACTTCCTTTTTCGCACAGTCGATTGTAGCTGAACAAGCGCCGAGCCAATCCATCCCCAGAATAAGATCGTAGTCCCTTATGTCTAGAACTATCGCATCTAATGACAATCTCCGTCCCCCGATGCAAATGTTACCTTCACGACAGACTAAGCAAGCCGATAGATCTACTCCCGAAGGAGTGCTAACACTTAGGTTTAAGCCTAGCGGTGTCATAGGGAATGTGTGTTCGGCGGCAAAATCTGCCGAAATGAAGCTATGTGTTGCACCAGAATCAAACAATACTCGAGCAGGTACATTATTAAAAAGTAATATACCTGACACCGTCGTGTTTGACGCGAGTGCCTCGTCCCGAGTCAAGGCATAGACTCGGCCCTGAGCGTTTTGCGGTGTCTGGTTTGCTCGTTGAGTTTGCCCCTGACCCTGAGCTGAGTCATTATTCTGCTGCGGACGGTGTGAAGATGGATCATTGGAACGGGTTGGACAATTACGAGCAATGTGGCCCATCTTGCCACAACTGAAACATCCTCCCTTGCTCGCGCGACATTCGCTGATGTGGTGTCCTGGCTTGCGGCAGTAAGCACACTTTTGTCCTTGCTTCTTTCCCTGATTCGAGTCTTGGGAGCCGCCGTTATTATTGTGGCGCTTATGCGCGTTGTTTCCTCCTGTGTTGGCAGGACGCTTGTGATTGTAATTTTGCACAGCGCCGGTGCTAACTGGAGGATACTGCGACTCTAGGGACAGTGCATGATTCAGGGACTCCCGCATGGTACGATATTGAGTCACTACGACGTGAGCACGGATAGAAGGTCGCAGTCCGAGCTCGAACTTTCTTGCACGACTTTCGGCATCGGCGAGCTGAGACTTGGCAAATTTTGCAAGTCGGTTGAATTCTGAAGCGTATTGACGTACCGTCATGTCCCCCTGCTTCAGTAGGGCAAACTCGTCTTCCTTTTCGCGACGGACGGCGGGTGGAAGGTATTCCTCCACGAAGGCCTTGCGAAACACGGACCAGGAGATAGCCGTTGTGCCACCTTCACTCAGAATAGCTTGCTTGTGCACATCCCACCAATCATGTGCATTTTGTCGGAGCTGAAGCTGAGCACACGCTACCTTCTTGGTCTCGTCTAGGCACAGCGCTTCGAAGTGGTCCTCCAACTCGACCAGCCAATCCATCGCTAAGGAAGGGTCCTCGGTGCCTTTAAACGTAGCACGGCACATCTTCTTGAATTCTGATATTGAGACGATTGACCCGTTCTCGCCTGAGGGTAAGGTACCCTGAGAATTCTGCGGTCCGGTGGCTTCGGCAACTATAGGCACGGTTGCGGGGGCGGATGCAGAATGATTGTTGGCGACCATATTCGTCACCATTGTTTGCAGACTATTCATCTGCTTCTGCTGTGTATCCGCCTGAAGTCGCTGCGCCACGAATTGAGCTTCAATCCGTGACTCAAACTGACTCTGCCGTAGTTCAGCTTGTTTCTGTTGCGTCTCCATCAAACGCATCATTCGTTCGAACGGATCGGCAGAGGGTGCGGCAGCTGGACTCCCAGAGCTGCCCGAGGTGCCTGAACTACTCGCTTGCACTTGCGCCACCATCTGCGCTTGTG
>JAYESA010000116.1:17500-22500 GCA_036927795.1 Iris macrosiphon | reverse complement strand
GCTGACCCTCGTTGAAACAGGTTCTCCGCACTAAGGCGAACCGAGCGAGGAGCCGAAGTCGTCTACCCGATCCAGTCCAACTGTTGGCGCATCTTCACCGCGCCCCCGAAGCATTTTGGAGTCAGGAGCCTGCAACTCTTCATACACAAATGCAGCTCCGTGGCAAAGCGATCCTCCAGCCCGGAGGTCTTTAATCGTTTTGAGTTTATAGAAGGATATAATGTACAGGACTGCTATCTCATTTTGAGTCAACCCTTTTGTAAGCCGTTCGGCATATTAGCTGACTCGTTCAAGAGTTTGTAATAGATGTTCATTATCAATAAAGAGAACTTTTCTATGTTTCAAATCTGTGTTTCAATTTATCTGCGTACTCTGAATACGTGCTTGCTATGCAAATCATTAAAAAGCCTTGTGCGGGCGCAACTCCAGGCCCGCACGGCGGTCACGACTCGGGGGACGCCTCGGGGCGTGACATAGTGGTATCAGAGCACAGATTCAAAGTTCCTTAGACTTCGTGCTGGAAAAGTTCCTTTAACGATCAAATTCCTGTGCGAACTCTTGAACTCGCTAGGCCAAAATGAGATACGTTCATGCAATAAGTCCATAATACATTATGATCCTAATGTAATTTACCTTCATTTTGAAGGAATGGATCCAGCGCAATCTGCAGCGCAACCACCGATCGAAACACAAGAAAGCAGTTCAGGCAATTCGGGAAGCTCTCGGAGCCAAAGAGGCATGTCTCAAGTCGACCCGCTTGAGCGGTTAATGCAAATGTTAGAATCGCAACGACAACGAGACGATGCTCGCCAAGCTAAGCTCGAGAGTAATCTAGAGACCCGATTCTCAGTCCAACAGAAGCAGGTCGATACCCTGCATCAGATCGTTCAGACTTTGGCTGCCAACCATTCCGCCGCAACAGCAGCGACTCCGGTGGAACAGCCCGTGCTTGAAGTGGAGACGCCTCAAATCCCAAGGCCGAGGGACGTGACTGCCTTCAACTTGGGCCATTTCAAGAAAGTCTGCAACACCCCGTTCAACGGGACTGAGGACCCAGTGGTAGCTCTAGATTGGCTAGCAGAACTTGAAGACCACTTCACTCTGCTAGAGGTCCCCGAAGATAGGCGCGTCGCCTGCGCGCAACTGCAGCTCCGCCTCGACGCACACGATTGGTGGGACGTGCATCAACGATCTCTCCAACTTGATCACGGAGAGGAGGCGATCTCGTGGACGACCTTTCGTGCCGCGTTTGAAGAGGAGTTTATACTGCCTCCAGTACAACGCAAAATGGAAAATGACTTCGTGCAGCTGAGGCAGGGCAGTATGACAGTTAAGCAATACTCCGCCGAGTTCAACCGACTCTCGAAGTTCGCTAGGGCCTATTTACCTGATGCAGCGAGCCGAGCTAGAAGGTTTGAAGGTGGACTACGCCCTGCCATCTATTCGCACGTGGTCAATAATCAGTATGGAACCATGCGTGAAGTCATGAATCACGCCCTATCGCTCGAGCCACTGTATCCTCACGTTTCCACCGGCGCTGTGCATACCTACAATCACAAACGCCAAGGCAGCGAGGGAGGAAACACTGCTGCAAAGCGCCGAAACAACGGTGGTCAGCACAAAACAAATCCCAACCAAACATGTAACTTCTGTAGGAAGCCAGGGCACCTGTTCAAGGATTGTCGAAAGCGACTCGGGAATTGCCTTCGTTGTGGTGATCCAACCCATCGGGTGGATGCTTGTCCTGTTGGTGATCCAACCCATCGGGTGGATGCTTGTCCTGTCCCGGATCGCCGCCCTCGACATAATGCTCCCTAATGGTAGGCCTATTCTTAAGTTTCGGGACGAAACTTCCAATTGGTTGGGTAGGATGTAGCGCCCCGTTCCCCCGGTGCGGGGAGCGCGGCTAAGAAACACAAGACGGTATCGTTCGATCGGGATAGATTGAATTAAGAACTCGTCCTCGTTATGGATTTGTTTCTTCGGAATCGATTCCCATATTCAGTGGACTGCGCCCCAAGGATCGGCTTAGCGGCAGAGTCAGGAGGGACCTCTCCGCTGCTATCTTTTATTGCCTCGGTTTTCGATGTCGCTTGTTGCTTTCGTGCTTTGAGTTGGTTTTGGGATTTGCTTGTTTTCCTTGAACGGTTTCGATGGTTTTCATTGTTTTCGTTCATAGACTTGCACTTCTATTCCGAGAATGGAAAGAGAGGAAGAAGTATTAATCGAGCTGTTCGTGTGCAGGTGAACGAGCAGTAGGCGGCTTGCGAACGGAGTCGTGAAGCGCCTCTTTCCTTCTCCCTTCCAAAATCTAAGTGAGTGGCTACCAACCCGATTAGCTAGCTCTGCTTCCGAGCTTCACTCCTTCGCCCCGATCAAACGATACCAAGTAATAATAAAAGAAACCAAGATAAAAGAGAATAGACTTGGTTAATACTGCTTGTCAATCAAAACTGTGAACGGTTACTTACTTGCATGCTTGTTCGCTCGGAAATATTTATCATATGCATAATACAAGTTAGAATGTATGCTCTTCTTTAAATTATGCTATGAACATGACTCCTCCTGAATGCAATAATCTGATAAGGAGACTATGCCAAAGTAGCTCTCCTCCTGTTACTGTCCCGTGCCTGTTATTGCCCTGATTTGCCTCAACTGCTAACTTAGTGTATATGTTGATCACGGACAACTTGTGCACAAGGCCCTTAGTTCCTGCGGACGGTCGCTGGGGCACTGGCACCGATCCGATCCGGGCGGGAACTCTCCTGTTTAGTCATCCTGTGCAAGGACGGAATGGCGTGCAGCACTCCCGTGCTCTCGCTGCATACCATCCTCGTCAGCGACTAAAATTGGTCCAATATGGCATCCAGCCAGTGATCCCCTGTATATTTAAACCTGTTGCATACTAACTTGTGTCTTCGTTTCAGGGAAGGCATGGTAAGTATTGTGCAGGTAATTCAGACGGTCAGGTAAAATCCACCGAACGGTGGCATGTTCATTTCAGTAAATTCAATATGCTGCTTAACTGTAAATGAACTAAGGCAAGATAGAAACCAACCAAATATGCATGCTTCACTAAACAACGTGTTGATTGGTATAGTCAGGCTAGCTCGCCTTCACCAGCATGTTTCGATATGCTGACCCTCGTTGAAACAGGTTCTCCGCACTAAGGCGAACCGAGCGAGGAGCCGAAGTCGTCTACCCGATCCAGTCCAACTGTTGGCGCATCTTCACCGCGCCCCCGAAGCATTTTGGAGTCAGGAGCCTGCAACTCTTCATACACAAATGCAGCTCCGTGGCAAAGCGATCCTCCAGCCCGGAGGTCTTTAATCGTTTTGAGTTTATAGAAGGATATAATGTACAGGACTGCTATCTCATTTTGAGTCAACCCTTTTGTAAGCCGTTCGGCATATTAGCTGACTCGTTCAAGAGTTTGTAATAGATGTTCATTATCAATAAAGAGAACTTTTCTATGTTTCAAATCTGTGTTTCAATTTATCTGCGTACTCTGAATACGTGCTTGCTATGCAAATCATTAAAAAGCCTTGTGCGGGCGCAACTCCAGGCCCGCACGGCGGTCACGACTCGGGGGACGCCTCGGGGCGTGACACGTGCCGCGGGGGAACCCTTGAAGTGAAATTCCAAACGGTCGGCGGGCTGAATCCTTTGCAGACGACTTAAATACGCGACGGGGCATTGTAAGTGGCAGAGTGGCCTTGCTGCCACGATCCACTGAGATCCAGCCCTTTGTCGCACAGATTCGTCCCCCCCAATCTCCCAACAAAACGTACCCCCCAGGGTTGGACCTGCGACCGGACCCCGCATGCCAAGGACCCTCGACTTGGGCGCCACGTCGGGGCGACGCACTACCCGCACTTACCTACCGGGCGCTCCCTCACGCCAGACCGACTACTTAGCTGCGGCGCCACGTCCCGAGGGCGGACGCATGGAGCTTGCATCCAAGTCCCGGGGTAGGCCGGTAGACCCCACCTAGAACCGTACCCGGGGCTCTCACACGGCCGCATCCTCCAGTACTACTTGTCCCCGTGGCTATCACACGATACCGCCACCACCTCCCCGGGGCGCGACCGAAACAAACGATCACCAAACGGATGCCCGCTCACTGATAGGGGTACCGGACAATACTTGTTTCACAAAGGGGCTTACTTTACGGACTACATGAGTCTTTTTGGCGGCAGCTCCCGCGACGCAAGGCGGTGTATGCGCACGGCGACCGGGTCGTCCCGCCCGTACGGGATTGGCCAACCGTGGGTGTATCGGACGCGCGGGGCCGGAGAACCCACGAGTTGCAGCATATTTGGCCACACGCGAACATATTCCGTGCACGGGGGCAGACAAACTTAGCAAACGCACCAGTTTCTGCGCACGCACGCAGTTTCTGTGCACGGGCGTGGGGCTGACAGGGTGTACCGGCCGCCCGGGGGCAAGGCACCGAGCAGTTTCTGCGCACGGGGGCAGACCAACTTAGCAAACGCACGGGGGCAGACAAACTGTGCAAACGGAGCAGTTTCTGCGCACGCAAGCAGTTTCTGTGCACGGGGGCAGACAAACTGTGCGAACGGTAGCAAACGCACCAGTTTCTGCGCACGCAAGCAGTTTCTGTGCACGGGCGTGGGGCTGTCGGGGTGTATCGGCCGCACGGGGCAGAGCAACGCTGCAGTTGCAGCACATTCTGCGCACCCAACAAGTTTATGTGCACGGGGGCGGGGCTGACAGGGTGTATAGGCCGCACGGGGCAGACAAACCGTGCGGTTGCAGCACTTCCTGCGCACGCAAGCAGTTTCTGTGCACGGTCGTGGGGCTGACAGGGTGTAGCGGCCGCCCGGGGGCAAGGCAGCGAGCAGTTTCTGCGCACGGGGGCAGACAAACTTAGCAAACGCACCAGTTTCTGCGTACGCAAGCAGTTTCTGTGCACGGGGGCAGACAAACTGTGCACGGGGGCAGACAAACTGTGCAAACGGAGCAGTTTCTGCGCACGC
>JAYESA010000115.1:352500-504910 GCA_036927795.1 Iris macrosiphon | reverse complement strand
CTGTAATAAGACGACGAGACTCTAGCTCAGTCATCTGAAAGTTTATTAATTTTAGTCATTTAGTTTTGTGAAGATGTTTACATACTCGTACAAAATTTTGACAAAGTACAAAAGTGTCTTTCACTGAGGATTATAATTGCTTTGTCAACTACAAATAGTTGTATACAATTATGGGGAAATGGATATGAAATACAATATCAAACACATGAAAGGCTAAAATATTAAATGAATTATTTGTGAAAAAAAAATTACCATTACACATATTTTTTTTTCATCATAATACATATCAATTCCAATAAAGTTTGAAAAAATAATTTCTTAAATTCTTTTAACTAATGTTGTTTACTGTTCTTAAATTTTGTTTTCATCATAATATCAAACACATGAGGGTCATTGAAGATATTTTGGATTGAATCTTAGGCCTTGCAAAAAAAGACATATAATTTAAGTTCTTAAATTTTGTTGCACGTTACAAGAACTACAATAAAAGCTTCAACACATCAAGAAAATATTAAAAAAATTATTTTTTTTACAAAAACTTAAATTTTATTAGAAAAATAAAAACTAGTCGCAAATATTTGAGCTAAACATATACTTACGTTATTAACATCTTTAAGGTTTCACCTTTGTCTCTTACAGCTGGACCATCATCCGATGACATATTACAAATATTCAATGTCACTTAACTTTGTCGAAATTACCACATCAATGTTTGAAATCTTGTTATGTAGGATGGACATGCTGATTTCATTTACAACTTGGTCAAAAATTAAGCAAAAAACTTTCAAACATGTTAAAATCAATTAAGTAACAAAATCAACTAATAAATAAAGAAAAAAAAATGTCTAACAGCTAGATTTATTAATATACCTTTGCCTTGCCGAGAAATACTTATGTCTAATGATACATGCATCTTGAATCGCTCAATCCACCGTTATCCATATATGTTCCCTAGATCTTTATGAGATTACTTTTGCGTTTGTTTCCGTTTAAATGATATGATATGCAAAATATTTTCTTATGCCATTTCATTTTCCTTCTTCGTGTTGTAATATAAATATAAACCTCAACATAGTTAGCCGTTAATATGCCCATGTTCCCAAAATTGTAATATGATGTAAATATATTATTTTTGTGATTAAGATAACTAAATAATCTCTTTTAACATTTTAGGTATCTAGGTTACAAATTGATTCATGTATTTAGCATAGTTAATCTGTAAGTATTATTTTTATTCAGGAACAACTCGAACACATAACCTTCCCAATAACCTACACCAGTCTCAACATTTGGTCCACATCGTAATGACCAATTGACTTATAAATACTATTCATGTGCATTGCAAGTTATTTTTTTGTTCCTATAATATTGTTGAAAAAAAATTAAAATAAAAATATATTATATATTTGATTTGAATATATTTTACTTAATATTTGTCTTAGATACGATTTTAATATATTTTAGTTAAGGTTTGATATAGATATGTTTATATTTTAGTTCGAATTTGTTATAGATATACTACATGTAGTTAGATAATATAAGATAGTTAAGCTATTAGTTAAAATTGATTGATTTATTTATTTTTATTTACGTTCATATAACTTAGTCGGTTTATTTTTAGTCGTTTTCAAGCCTCTTTATAATAGTAGTTAGGGGTGCAACTCGGGCGGGCTAAACTTGAGTCCTATCGGGTAAACTCGTTAATGGGTTGGGTTAGGATTGAAGATACTCGGATTCAGATTCGGGTTCTGATTAAAATATTTGAACCCGATAAAAAATTGGATTGGGCTCGGGTTCATGTGTCGGGTTACCTAAAGAAATCGAAATCTGAAACACACACACACACACACACACACACACATATATATATATATATATATATATATATATATATATATATATGGGTAAAAGGGATATGAGCCATAGGCTCATATTCCTACATGAGTCATGCACACGTGGACCAATAGGAATGGAATCTTCCATCCCATGTGCACCAATGTACACTAGTATACTCCATTCCTATTGGTCCACGTGTGCATTGGCTCATGTAGGAATATGAGCCTATGGCTCATATCCCTTTTACCATATATATATATATATATATATATATATATATATATATATATATATATATATATATATATATATATATGTGTGTGTGTGTGTGTGTGTGTGTGTGTGTGTGTGTGTGTGTGTGGTAATATAAAAGAATAATAAATAAAAATAATAAATAAATTCGAAACCCAAACCCAACCCAAACCCGAAACCCCCGACCCCTATGTTCATCTCCCAAAACCCCCGACCCCTCTGTTTACCTCCCGAACCCCCCCCCCCTTCACTCCATTTATACCACCACCACCATCACCATCAAACCACCACCAATCACCCTTCCCCTGCGCCCAGACGAACACCTCCACCGCCGCCCGACGCCGTCGATCACCGCCGTGCGCCGCCGCAAACAGACCCGCACTCGAATCGCGAGCAGCAGAGCACTCGAGGTACCCTTCTTTCCATCTATGTTTCTCTCTACACAGGTAACCAAATAACGAATCGTCGAATCCTACGTGAAGACTGCATAACCCCCATGAATCCTTTCTAAATAATTTAGTTTATCATGCTCTGTATCAATCGCAAATCGAGACACAAAACAGAAAAAATTGACTTAGTTTTTAAGAACATAAACAGTTCCAGGTACACGTGTTTAAGTCCCGTTATCTCCAAAATGACATGCGATGCTAAAATTCTACTTGAACAAATTTTTTGATAACATAACCTAGTTTTAATCCCTTTAAATACTTTCTTTTAATTAGATTTATTTTGTGATTAATTTAATGCTGAAAACTGTCAAAAACTTGATTTCAAAACCCAAAATATCCCGAAACGAGGTGAGTTCCGCTAAACGAGGTGACTTTGTCGCGTACGGATTGCACCAAAAGGCGCGTATCGTCAACGCGGATGCATGGAATTTCGAAAAACTTGATTTGGATGTGCGTGCACACCGGAATCAACGTGTATCCGTAAAAAAATACCGTATCGACCTATTCCGACACCTTATCATAACTTCGTGTGTGCTTATCGTTTCGCAAAGAAACTTGCGCTATCGGATTCACAGCATTACGCTGGTCATGTGATCCAAGTTTGGTTCAATTCTGAGAACGTTGACGAAATACCGTTTCGTGGGCCCTACGGTTCAACTTGACGGGTGATTTCGTGACCGGCTCACCGGAATCCAATTTTGGATACTCCATTGAGTTCGTGCCATCATTCTGGACTTGTGGACATTAAGTTTGTTAAATTTGAAGAACTTTATCTCTAACACATTTTACGGTTCAAAGTGAGCCACAATTGGACACCGCTTTGACCCAAAACTGTCGTTTTTGCCCCTGTGTCCAATTTAGACTTATGGTTAGTCAATGTTAGCTATTTCTTATGTTCTGGAAATGTTGGTGATGTCTGTTGCAGCATCCGGAGACGTTCGTATGGATTCCACATTTTCGGGAGCAGTTGACGCATTGAGCTCGCTACTTGGACCTTACTATATCCAGAATCTAGGCAAGTGCACCTTGCCTTGGTCTTAGTTGTAGAAGCATGAAAAATACGCTGGAGAATTATACGCATAAAACCCCCAACGTGCATGAAGCCCGCGTAAAACAGAGCTCCAGCACTGTGTGGCGTAAAAATATGACTTCAGAGCCATTGGCGTACAACAGAGCTTCAACGCTATTCAGCGTAAAACAGAGCTCCAAAACAACCCGCATAAAGCAGTACTTCCAGACTGCTCTGGCGTAAAAGGGTTGCTACATCGCCACTCTGGCGTAAAACTTGTCTGCTTTTAATGCAGCGGGAAATTGTACGAGGAACTCTTCGTATTCCTCGAATGAACCTGTCAGACGAAGCAGTGAACCTGACTCCTGACAAAGAGTACTGCACGACGATCAAGAGGACGGCTGTAATGATGATTCTGCACAGAGCCCCAGACTGTCGTTTAGTGACATAATCCTTGATATAAGTCGTTTTTACGCATTCAAGGAATACGCTGCCTATTCTACACAGGCAGAGATGAGCTTTTACGCTCAGGATGAGACAAAATCAGATGCCACGTCAAAAGCTGTTCTTCGTACAGAACTCGAGGCACGTCTCTGCAGTTAATGCGCGAGATGGGGGCAGATCTCTGCATTTAATGCACGAGATTTGGTTCTACTTTTAATGACTGGGAGAGCCAAAATTAGTGCTAATACGCTCACATCATCATCCCTGCATATTACGCCAACCATGCTATTTTCAGCTATAGGAGTACGCCGTATGCTATCTCCTCGAAATACGCCAACCAGGCTATTTTCAACTATAGGAGTACGTCGTATGCTATCTCCTCGAAATACGCCAACTCAGGCTATATTTACAAAGGTACGTGATAAAGCTATTTGGCCCCAAATACGCTCAAGACCTCAGTCAAGGAAGGTTAATTGGCTATCTTTACGCTGGTTACCTATCTATGCAGCATCAAGCTTTACGCAGAACTTGGCTTTTACGCCATCAAGACAGCTACTTGGCTTTTATGCCAACAATACAGCTACTTGGCTTTTACGCCATCAGAACAGCTACTTGGCTTTTACGCCATCAGAACAGCTATTTGGCTTTTACGCCAACAAGATGACTATTTGGCTTTTACGCCAACGAGACAGTTATTTGGCTTTTATGCCAACCATCTCTATGCGAGGGGCAGTTATCTACGTGGCTTGCATGTCGTGATCTTCGATGAGCGATTATACGCGTTACCTCATAATGGGACACGCATCACACGTAGATTCAGGAGATCATTCATACGTGGGTAGCAGTTATTATAACCGCCGTATAAAAGGTGCAGCTCTCTCCGTTGTTCGGTTTCTACGCCGACTGGTCAGTTACTGTGATCGAACTCTATAAATAGAGACTTCCGGTCACGGAGGTGAGGGGTGGAATTCGGAGGTCAGGGGTCGAATTCAGAGGTCAGAAAGAGGTCAAGGTCAAGATCAGAGAGAGAGAGCACATCCAGAGAGTGTTGGTTGACAACTTTGGCAACGAGAGTTTAATCCCTCCTGCAATCTTTGAAGCTTCTTCTCCTTCTTCTACAGCACTTCTTCGTCATCGTGTGGTCCAAGGGACAAAGTGATCGACCGCAGATCAGACTCCTATAGCAATATTTCCCCAGAATTAAATTTTTGTACTTAACATCCTCATATAGGATTAATTATACTTCTTTTTCTTGTTTGTAAACAAAGAAAGGGTTTCGTATAAACCTAGTTTTATTTCTTTCGTTTATCATCAAACACAAGATGGCGACTCTGCTGGGGACTATATAAAACCCCCTTCCTAGAAAATCGTAAATACCCTTTTATTTATTTATTATTAATTAAATTATAGTAATTAGGTCTAAACAGGAGAAATAGATTTTTAATAATTTTTATGTTAGGTGTTCGGGCACTTAGATGACTTGTGGGACCATCAGGAATTTTTCGGAATTTATTCCATGTAGGAGACCCCTTGAGCAGTTGCTAGCCTGACGATGTGCAATACCCTAATCTCTAAATTTTCTTATGTGTGAATATATAAATATATATATATACAAATATATATATGAATATATATATTTAAAGAAGGAAAGGAAAATAATAGATAATAGTACTAAGTATAATAAGTATAATAATAATAATACTAACTAAGTTAATATAATAATAATAATAATGCTACTACTAAGTATTACATTCTTTAGCAACCATTCCTAGCACATGCAGCAACTTGCTAATAATTTTCCTCAGCAAGTTCCTGTGACCGCCAATGCAATAATAAGAAGTTAATATAATAATAATAATATTAATAATAAGCAACTCTCCCTTTTAGCCTTGCAAATATCCCTTGCTGCAATTTGCCGTGGCTTTTCCCACTTAGCAACCCTTCAGCGGATTTGATGGACCCGCCCCACTTAGCATTATGCATAGCCCCTTCAGCCAATTGGCGGGACCCTCTCCAGCCGAATTGCTATCCAGCGGCTTCAAACCCAATCCGATCCAATCTATCCCTCTCTCTCTCCTAAATATATATATATATAGTTAGCTCATAAAACCCTAACCTAATAACTCCAGACTTCTTCTTCCCATCTAGAGCCGTCACCACAGCCAGAGAAGCCTCCCCAAGCCATCCAATCATCCCGTCGACGCCGACATCGCGAACTGCAGTCTCCCACTCGAAGCACCTTCGCTCCGGCGTGTTTTTCCGTTGACTCGCTCATCCAAACGCTGTTCCGTTTTCATAGGTATGATCTTCCCTCAACCCTCTCCAGTATTTGTTTTATAGCCTACCTCGGAAAACGTGTGCCCCTAGGTGAAAAACAGCGCCCAAGTCAGCGCGAACAGACAGAATTCTGCAATCGCAGAATTTCAGAATGACCACCCATATTGCCGAGTTCGTATCTCCCACCACAGAGATCCGAATTCGGTGATTCTTTTTGATACATGTAGATTACATGACCTAGTTTATTTTCTGTATAATAACTTTGTGCTATTAGTTGCTGTGGACAAATATATATTCGTCACAATACTGCGCGCACCCACTTTTTCCGGTTTTCCAAAAGTTGGAGATCGGAGCGCGCCCCGCCAAACGGGACCGCCCCGCCGTGTGCCAAGTGTACCAAATGGTGCACGCAGCATAACGGGACACGTGAAAATTCGTGGAGACTGATTCGGACGCGTGTGCGCGCCGGAATCAGGCCGTATCCGCGGACACATTTCGTGTCGCCACTTTTGTGGAACTCGCGAGTATTTTGTACACGCCTGTCAGGTTGCGACGAAACTTACGCCACTGGACTCGTGGTAACGCACTGGTCCTGTGACCCAATTTTCACGCATTTCTGAGATGGTTGACCAGATCGCCAATTGGCGGGCCCCACAGTTGACTTTTTGGACCAAATTTTGTTCGGCTCATCGGAATCCAAATTTGGACATACCGTTGGGTTCGTATTGACATCTAGAGTTGTTTGACCTATAGTTTGTCCCATTTAGATACTGTACCCTCGGCACGCTTTTCGGTGCAAAGTGGGCCACACATGGACCCCACTTTTATCCGAAATTACCGTTTTGCCCCTGTGTCCAAATTGGACGAAAGGAATGTGCTTTTTAGCTATTTTGCTCATTCCGGAAATGTTGGTGATATCTATTTCAGCATCCGGAGACATTTGTTCTGTGGCCATAGCTTCTGGTCCTGTGTATTGGACATTTGGGCGCGTACATTTTGCAGCTTCTTGCCAGGCAAGTATACCTTGCCATTGTACTGTTATTCATATTTCATATGTTGCATGCATCTTTATTTTCTGTCTTTAGTTCATATATTTTAACTGTTATATAAAATGCGCGCGACGGTGACGTCGCGATAGGTTTTTATTTATGTATTGCATTGACCTTGTTCATGAGACTACCCCATTATCATGTAGCACCATTAGGTTCATTGGCCGTGACACAGTGGTTACACGAGTGTGAGTCTCATATAGATCACGGACTGCGTGACAGGTCTGGCCTCCTGTACGTATGGGCCGTGCGTTAGGAATAACTGCCGTTAGAAACTTTGCATGCTAGTAGACTTGGCAGTTATTAGAGGTTTATCGTGTCATGGACATGACATGCTTAGAGCATTGGGTGGGGAGAACAACAAGTACCGCATTTGAGCTCCTTTACACTTTTTCTGTGAAGCCCAGATTCTCCGCTGGAGATACGGGTGATGATGACCACTATATATTATGTACTATCAGGCGGGCCACCGGCGTTCAAAAGACGACGTGCCTTTTAGGCCCCTGGATCTCCAAAAGAGAACTATGCCAAATCCCAGTTTTCAGCCAGATAGCTCACTTGTGGGGAAAGTTGTTCTTAACTGCATTCACTTAGACGGTTAGGCGACCTCATTGGATATTTATTTCGGTACTTTATTGGCATGTGTTTAAGTATACTTGTTATGTCCCTCTGAGGACCTGGTCCGCTGCCAGGTGTACCTGTTCTTGAGTATTTGCAGGAGCACAGATTTGGAAGGATATAGATGCTTCGTGGATGTCTTCTCTTCGAGCCGTGATTGGTAGCTGGTGGCACGCCCCAGTCCCAAAATACCGAGGGACCGGACGCGTGATAATGGCCAGCAGCACACACCGATGGACAAACCCAATTTAATGGATCCATCAGGGCATGCTTAAGCTGTAATATAACAATAAGCAGGTCCAATAATGATAGTCACAGTCTATACTAATCTCATCCACAACAGATAATCACAGATCAATGCCAGAATAAATATAAACAAGATAAACTAACCAATCTCAACAAAAGTGTCTCGGAGAACAATCCGAGAACAAGTCTGATACAATAATGCAATAGACTGGAAGTAAAGTAAATAGGAACAGAAGTAAATGAGTATCGCAAACCAATACTCAAGAGAAGTCCTCTGGTATGATCTCGTCCTCTGGTCCTGGTTCTGCTCCAATGTAGGCACCTGCTTCTGCTCCTGCTAATGCTCCTGTACTATACAACTCTGGGTAGATCTCGTCTGCAATATCTGGGGACATAATCCGGATCCAGGTCCTCAGGGGACATAGCAAGGTACAAAGAGCTCATGCCAATAAATAAATATGCAGTGCAGCAATAATAAATAAATAAAGCAATAGGGTAAATATGTAACCATCTAAGTGAAATGCAAGTGAGAGCATCACTAGTGCTCAGGCCGAAGCCACTACAAGCACTGTGTCGGGGAGCCGGTAGCGGTAATAACCGGTAGTGGGCCAAGCTCGGCTTTCGAGTCTTGTGCCTCTCAATAATAGAAGATATATATATATGATCAGCCTGTAGCCTGTGTGTCTCTCCCCACCCAATGTAACCACGCATATCATGACCATAACGTCTCATGTCCATGTCAAGCGGGATCATAACTAATGCACAAGTCATATGATGTCTAGGAATATACTATCTCTGTCAAGTCCTGTATCATATACAGAATCACCACGAATATCTCGGGAAAATCCTGTCTCATGAATAGTATCAAGTGTCCTGGGTCATATGGTACTTGATCAGACAAGTACGAGAATAATAAGTGTCACGAATGTCCATCTCTAGATGACCGTACCCAACACCGCGTACAGTGTTGGCACCCGACTGATAATCGGACGCTAAGTACGTCACACGGTCCTAGGTTAAGCATGCACAGCAATATAATGAAGCAAGGAAAATATGGAACAATACTGCAAAGTTTGGCAAGGTACACTTGCCTGGGGTCCTGGCTCCAACTGTAGCTCTGGTCTCAGTGTGATCTGCAGGTAATACTCCGGTTGCTGAAATAAACATCACCATTAGATTCAGAAAATATCAAATAGCTAAAAACGCCCGTCCTTGAGTCCAATTTGGACACAAGGGCAAAAATGACATTTCCGGGTCAAAGCGGGGTCCACATGTGGGCCACTTTGCACCGAAAAGCGCATCAGGGTCAAAGGTCTCCAAATTCGTCCAACTTAGTGTCAACAAGTCAGGAACGATGATACGAACCCAACGGAACTTCCAGAATTGGATTCCGATGAGCCGATCTCAAAATCGCCCGTCGAGTGGAGCCTGTGGGGCCCACGATACGCGATTCTGTCAACGTTCTCAGAATCGGACCAAACTTGGGTCACAGGACCAGCGTATTGCTACGAGTCCGATGGCGCAAGTTTTGTCTCGATCCGACGTATGTACACAAAGTTACAGCGTATTCCAGAACAGACGGATACGGGGTGTCGTCTGCGGATACGCGTTGATTCCGGTGTGCACGCACATCCGAATCGACTTCTGCGAAATCCCGCACGTCCGTATCAACGACGCGCACGTATCGGTAAAGACCGCGTGCGACCAAGTCGTCCCGTTTGGCAGGGCGTACTCAGTTCTGGGGTGAAACGGGGCGTTGTTTTTCCTGTTTTTGGATCGCGGTGTGCGATCACCACAGGACGCGATACCCCAAGCGGTTTGTCCGGCACCGAGAGGGTCATACAGTCTACGCGACGCAACTGACGGAATTGAAAACGGATCAACGAGGAGGGAGAAACGGGTACCTGAACAGGGTTCTAGAAACTGAATTTCTCCGTGTCCGTGTCGTGTCCTTCGTATCCTGCGTCGACGAGTCCGGTACTGTGTCTGCCCTAGGGTTTCGAGCTGCTGTTGTTGGCCGGAGCTTGGCGGCTCGGGGCTGACCGAAGGGAGGCCGGGGCGCGGAGGCGGCGTGGCGCTGGTGGCGGCGTCGAGGGCCGGAGGAGGGAGGCTGAGCCGGAGGAGAGGATTCGACGGGCTGTGAGGGGAGGTCGTGGGCGGAGCTGCGGAGAGGAGCTGGAGGTTGAGGACGCCGGAGGAGACATGGAGGGTCGGCTAGGGGTCCAGCGGGGTTGAGGGATTCTGTGAGGGAGGAGATCGGGCTGCTCGGCGGGGGAGGACCGTCGGCGAGGGGTCTGGACGGAGGAGGGCAGCGCTGGAGCCGTGCGGCGAGGTGCTGGTGGCGGCGAGGTGGAAGAGTCAGGTGCGGAGTCGGGCGGCCGGTGCGGGTTCTAGGGACGGTTCGTCCGGTGGCGGAGGGAACTGGTGACAGGCAGCGGCTGCAAGGTTCGACGTCGGGCGGAGTTCCGTGAGGCGAGGGCGGCGAGGTCCGGAGGCTCGAGGGCTGTCGGAGAAGACGACGGAGGGGTCGGGTGGCGCCGGTGGTGGGAGAAGGTGGTCGCTGGAGGGTTGTCGAGGCAGTGGGGGCGGAGGCGCGTGGCCGAGCAGAGCGGGCGGTTAGGTCGTCGGGGTGGAGCCGAGGAGGAGAGGGTGGTTGAGGCGGCGGCACGGATGTCGAGAAGCATTTATAGGTCGCGCCGCCGCGGAGTCGAGGCCGGTTTAGGATTAGGGTTTAGTTCGGGTCGGGTCTCAAGCGGGTCGGGTCGAACCCGGATCCGACCCGCTACTGTGGGTTTAGTCTGGGTTGGTTCAAGTTGGTTTGGTTCAGCTAGGATTGGTTCGGTTTAATCAAGGTTGGTTTGGTTTAATACGGTTAAATTCTAATTTGGTTTCTAGGGCTTTAAATGGGTTTCCGAAGTCCAATAAATCCGCAGAAAATTACCCTGTGTCCGGTTTTCCGTTTTACACCATAAAATATTATCTCCAGAATATTTTAACACCAATAAACTGTATTTAAAAATCCTTAACTCCTGATTTCCTTGATTCGCCTTCCAGAAAATTACCGAAAAATATATTAAAAATTATTCTGAAAAACAGGGGGCTTACAGCTGGTACTTATTGTTTGAGTGAGTTGTACTTATATTGTATTTATTTTTCCCATTCGAGTTGGTAATGGATTTGTTTCCATCCAACTATCATCTTTAGATACTTCTGTTGAGATCTAGTTTCATAGATACTGGTTATTTATTTCTATATGATTTTGGTGGATGAGATTTAGATTTTACCCTGTGACTTGTATTACATTCTTTACCACTTGTGGATTTGATATTCATAATACAGCGTACGTATGGATTTGGTTTCCATATATTGGAGTTGCCATATCCATGCGGCTGGCATGCTTACGTGTCCTAGTCCTATATATTTTTGGGACTGGGGCGTGACAGACTACTTTCTCATCTGACAAGAAAGCCATTGCTCAACACGATATTGTATCCGTCGGATCAACGAAGAAGACTCTGGTCGTCCAATTCGACCAATATGCTTATGAAGACATGCTTCGCGCAGGGGGTGACTCTCGTTCCCTCTCTGTCCAGGACAACAGGAAGTTGCGTAAAGTATGGATGCCCCGGACATCCTCTATCTTTCCTGCAGGCTCTCTCTCTCCGACCAATAAGGTTGTGACATCGCAACCTATACGCCCTGCGCGTAAAACTTTGTCTCCCGTCTGTGACGTGGCAGACAAAGCTTCTGGCAATGCCTTAGCGCCAATCCAGAAGTCTACACCGTGCCCTGCGCATAAAACTTCGTCTCCCGTCTGTGACGTGGCAGACAAAGCTTCTGGCAATGCCTCAGCGCTAATCCAGAAGTATAGACCGCGCCCTGCACGTAAAACTTCGTCTCCCGCCTGTGACGTGGCAGATGAAATTTCTGACAAGGCCCCAGCGCCAGTTCAGAAATCTCAAACGCGCCCCGCGCGTAAAAATACATCTCCCATCTACGATGAGGCAGATGATCCCTTCGATCACTGCAAGGGAAAACAAGTGGCAAATCTCCCAACCTCCAGGCCTGTACGCCCACAAGAGAAGAAGTTGCCCACTCTTCATATTACGCGTGACGCCGGAGGCCGTTTGAGGATTTTTCCTATTTTACGCGAGCCTATACAAAACTTTAAAATACGCCAGGATAAAACTGTCCGCGTAAGGAAGACCCATTTCACGCAAAAATACGCTCCTCAGGTGGATGATGGATCGTACGCCACTCACATGGGTGAACTGTTGTATTCTTATGGCAGGGAGAGAGTTATGGTTCCCAATCTCCACGTTCCTACTGATGTAAAAAGGCAAAATAAGCCTTCTTTTTCTTCTTGTAATTTCCCTGATTTGCGTGATTTCTTGATCCAGAAACGCAAAAACAGGGGTCAAAATCAAGATTTAGTGCCCCTCACTACCAAGCGTGGGGAGATCATGTGGGAAGTAGCGTCAACAGCTGATGTCGTCACGACATATAGACCACATGAAGAATCTATCTTTATTGTTCCACCTACTCGCGATGATCAACATCAAATAGTCTTCGGTCAAATGCGGAATAGACCGACTGTACAAGAAGATTCTCACGAGTCTGATGCTGGGAGAATGCAAGTCCACCGATATAGCCCACAAGCTTTAAAGATTATGCAAAATATGGGCTATGATTTAAAGTTGAAGCCAGGCCTCAATTTTGGAAAAGGTAGACGAATGTCGTTGCATGGTGATCCCTACTGTCAACGAACTCGTTTCGGGTTAGGGTATACCACATCTCTTACACACTCCAAACCTCCAGAGTCTGATCATGTAATACCAAAGACAGGTCCTTCTAAATCAACCTCTGTGGACAAGAAAGAACCAGGCAATGACATGTCTGGGGGTTGTAGAAGCATGAAAAATACGCTGGATAGCTCTACGCAACATGGTGATGCAGGGCAGCGTAAACAGAGGACCTCAGAGCCATCAAGAGTGCAACGGAGCTTTTCCGCTGAGCACAGCATAAAATATGAACTCAAGGACCATCCGCGTAAATGCAGTATGTCCGGGCTGCTTCAGCGTAGACGGGGTGCTTCATCGCCTCCATGGCGTAAAAATCATCCGCTTTCAATGAAGCATTAAAGCGTATAAGGAACGCTTAGTATTTCCCGAAATGAACCTGTCAAATCACGCAGTGAACCTGACGTCTGACTCCTGACAAAGAGTACTGCACGGCTACCCAGACGACGGCTGGAATAATGACAGATCACTCAAAACACACCTCTGCAATTAATGCACAGGATGATGGCGGATCTCTGAATTTAATGCAGAGGATTTGATTAAATATCACCGAACCATCGTTTACTGACATCTCCTCGGCGTAAACTGCTTTTACGCGTATAAGGGGATGCGCTGCCTTATTTTACACAGGCAGACGTGAACTGTTTACGCTCCACGGAAGACAAACAGACTGCCACGTCAAAAGCTGCTCTTTGTACAGGGCTCGAGGCACGTCTCTGCACCTAATGCTTAGAACGGTGGCAGGCCTTCAGAACACGCATCTGCAATTAATGCACAGGATGATGGCGGATCTCTGCATTTAATGCGAGAGATTTGATTATATCTCCAGGAGTCGTAAACAGGCTTCAGATCCCCTAACCGTCAAACGGGGAGAGATCGTGTGGGAAGATGCATCAACATTTAATGTCATCATGATATATGAACCATATGAAAATGATGCCTTTATTGTCCCTCCAACTCGCGACGACCAGCATCCAATAGTCTTCAGTCGCAGGCTGAGCGGTCCGGTTGTACAAGAAGAATCTCGCGAGTCTGAGGGTGGAAAAATACAAATCCACAGGTATAGCCCACAAGCTTTGAAGATTATACAGAGCATGGGTTATGATTTAAAATTAAAACAAGGCCTCAACTATGGAAGAGACAGACGAACACCGTTGCATAGTAATCCTCACTGTCAACAAACTCGTTTTGGGTTGGGGTACACTGCATCTCCTGCAAACTCCAAACCTCCGGAGGATGATCCTGTAATACGAAAGACAGGCCCTTCCAAACCAACTTCTATAGACGAATGCAACGACAAGTCTGGGGGTAGCCTACCTCAAAAAAATAGGGTAATACCCGGAGCAGGGGGTAGAATCCTCTCAAAGTCCAAATATGATGCAACGAGGGCGATCCTCCCGAAAGACCAAAAGACTCAGGCATCAGGATCTCGAAAGACGAAAGAGACTTTTTCCTCCAATGAAGATGACATCATTGAAATCTTCAATATGTTGGTAAAAGAAAACAAACTTCAGGTTCCCAAGATCAGATACCCCGAGAGGGCTGGCAAAGTCGATGACCCAGATTATTGTCTCTTCCATCGGTACATTCATCACCCTACGAGGTCCTGCTATGTGTTAAAAAGAAGAATTCAGGAGTTGATCGATGCCAAGGTCATCACTTTACATCTATAAATGAGGAGACGATCAATGCAGATTGGGTTCACCTCAAACGTGACAATTTCCTCCCTCAAGAAGAATACCGGATGATGAATCCCTGAGTTTCCCCAGTGGATCCTTCAGGTCTCTTCCCCACTCGAGGAAATCACTCTATAGTAATTTTTTCGGACAAAGTTTGTCACGTTCATATTACCTCTGAATAAACTTTCGGCTATCGATTATCATGTCCATATTACCTCTGATATCGGTTGTCATCTACACTTAACATTCGTACCTAACTCAAAGTACACCAGTAGTGTTAAGTCCACACAAAAAAAAACTGCCATGTCCATATTACCTCTGAGCATATGTGTACCTCCATCCCCACTGGAGTCACAATTAGAAAGTTTGCCATGTTCATATTACCTCTGAATAAACTTTCGGCTATCGATGATCATGTCCATATTACCTCTGATATTGGTTGCCGTCTCAACTTAGCATCCGTACTTAATTCTAAGTATGCCAACGGTGTTAAGTCCACAAAAAACCTATCATGTCCATATTACCTCTGATAGGGCTTGTCTTAAAACTTATTTACTTGCACCATTGTGCGCAACAAGTAATAGGTCTACAATAGACATCAGTTCACGTCCATATTACCTCTGGACTGCTGTCATAATGTTTCCTCTCCCCATGACGATATAAAGCCTATAGCACAGAAATTCTTGGCAGCCATAGATTCCTATCATCCGTACGTGTGGGAAGTAGCATCATCATCCAATGTCGTCACGACATATGGACCACATGAGGATTCTATCTTCATTGTTCCGCCTGCCCACAGCAGTCAGCGTTCAATAGTCTTCGGCCGCATGCGCAACGAACCGACTATACAAGAAGATTCCTTCGACGACGATATTGGTGAGATGCAAATTCACAGGTACAGCCCGCAAGCTTTGAAGATCATGCAAAGTATGGGTTACGACTGGAAGCAGGAACCAGGTCTCAACTACGGGAAAGGCAGACGGACACCGCTGCTCGGCAATTCCCGTTATCAACAAACTCGTTTCGGGTTAGGGTATGCCACCTCCCTTGCAACTTCCAAGTCGGACGAGGATATCTTTTCCTCTCTTCAAGACGGCTCGTCGTCCTCCGACTCATCCAAGGCTCTCGAACGAACATTATCAGTGAATATGGTAGTGGCAGATTCCTTCGAAGCAGATGAACCAGAATCTGAGCCGTTTGAGAATGACTCTTGGGCTCAACAAATGGATACACAATGGGAATTCCGCTTCGAGCAGAGGGAACCTCCCACTGAAGATGAAATTATCCAGATAAATGTTGGGGATGAACTTTCGCCAAAGCCGATATTTATCAGTAACAATCTTTCCCCAACTGAAAGGGAAGAAGTTATTCAGCTGATAAAAGAATACATCGACGTCTTTGCGTAGAATTATGAGGATATGCCAGGCCTTGATCCAAAGGTGGCTACCCATAAACTCAATATATTGCCCGTTTCGAAGCCTGTGAAGCAGCACCAACGCCGGTTCCGCCTGGATATGATGGACGCCATTGAAGCTGAAATCAAGAAGTTGATAGCCTGCGGTTTCATCCGGGAGGAACAACATCCCGACTGGGTCGCCAATGTTGTCCCGGTCATGAAGAAGAATGGGAAAGTACGCGTCTGCATCGATTACCGAGATCTGAATGCAGCCTGCCCCAAGGACGAGTTTCCTCTTCCCATCACAGACGTCATGATTGACAATACATACGGTTTTGAACGTATGTCTTTCATGGACGGATTCTCAGGATACAATCAGATCAAGATGCATCCTGAAGACGAGAAGCATACTGCCTTCCGGACACCACTGGGGGTATACTGCTATACGGTCATGCCCTTTGGACTGAAGAACGTCGGGGCTACGTACCAACGGGCTATGAGTAACATATTCCACAAGCATTTACGCAAGACAGTGGAATGTTACGTAGACGATATAGCTGTCAAAAGCCGCCTCAAGGACAATCACATCCAAGACTTGAAAACGGTATTTGAGCTGATGCGCCAACATCAACTCAAGATGAATCCTACAAAGTCCTTTCTGGGTGTATCTAGTGGCAAATTCCTGGGATTTGTCATTACCGCCAAAGGCATTCAAGTGGACCCTGATAAAGTCAAGGCCATCTTAGAAATGCGATCGCCCCGTAATCTGAGGGAACTCAGGGGATTTCAAGGTCGTCTGGCTTATATCCGGAGATTCATATCCAACCTCTCTGGAAGATGTCAGCCTTTTTCTCGTCTCATGAAGAAAGGTGTATCCTTCGTATGGGACGAAGCCTGTCAGCAAGCGTTTAACGATATCAAACGCTACCTCACTCATCCGCCAGTTCTGGTGCCTCCCGTCATAGGAAAACCATTCTTCCTGTACGTCCGAGCGATGGACCATTCTCTGGGAGCTCTTCTCGCGCAGAAGAACGATGTGGGACATGAACAGGCTATCTACTATCTAAGTAGAATGATGATCGGAGATGAGCACCGGTATAATCCAGTGGAGAAGGAATGTTTGGCTTTGATGTTCGCTATCCAGAAGACGCGGCACTATGTCACAGGCCAGACTATTCATATCATCTCCAGGATCAATCCTCTTCGGGTACTGATGAACAAGCCAAGTGTTCTCAACTCCCGACTCGCGACGTGGGCGATGTTATTAACACCGTATGACATGGTGTACGTCCCTCAGAAGTCCATCAAAGGCCAAGCATTGGCTGACTTCCTAGCTGCTCATCCCATCCCGGAGGCCTCCAAATTATACGAGGACATTCCCGACGAAGTTGCAGAATGTAATTCCGCAATGGAAAGTGACGCATGGCAACTATTCTTCGACGGCGCCTCCAGGACTGGTCCCAGGGGAAACGTAGTTTCAGGAGTAGGAATTGTCCTGGTTACTCCTGACAAACTCGTCATCTACAGAGCATACTCTCTTAGCGAACCCTGTTCTAACAACGTCGCAGAGTACAACGCTCTGCTAATCGGGCTCCAAGTCGCTAAAGAGCTGGGGGTCGAATCTCTGGAAGCTTTCGGTGATTCTCTGCTTATTGTCAATCAAGTCAGAGGAATATATGAAGTCCGGAATCCAGACCTCATCCCCTATCACAGAGCAACGGTCGAGATAGCCATGACATTCAAAGGGTTCTTCCTAGAGCATGTACCTCGATCTCAGAATCTGGAAGCTGATGCCCTAGCCAGTCTAGCTGCAGATTTAGCTACTCCTATAAGAAGGCAGAATTCGGTAATCCTTCTTAACAGAGATTTATTCTGTGTGAAGAACAACTTTCACATAGAACGCAGCTACGCTGTGAACACCGATCCTCCTACGAGAGATTGGAAGAGTCCCTTTATAGATTTCGTGGCATACGGAATCTTGCCGGAGGACCCTAAAGAAGCAGTATCCGTCAAAAGACGATCATTACGCTTCTACTTCGATGCATCTTCACAATGCCTATATCGCCGGTCCTACGACGGACTGCTATTGAGATGTCTCTCTAATGACGAAGCACAGCAGATTATCCGTGAAGCTCACGACAGCGTATGTGGGGCGCATCAACCCGGTCCTAAGCTACAGGATCGTATCAGGAGAATGGGCTATTACTGGCCCACTATGATCGCAGACGCAATCAAATATGCAAAACAATGCAGGGCCTGTCAGGTTCATGCAGACTTTATACATCAGCCGTCTGAACATCTACATCCTACGGTTGCATCCTGGCCTTTCGAAGCATGGGGTATGGATATCATTGGTCCTATTCACCCGTCTTCTTCCAGAGGTCACCGGTTCATACTGGCCATCACGGACTATTTCTCCAAATGGGTAGAGGCGATCCCTCTTGCTGAGGTGAAGGCATCTAATGTGATCAGCTTCATCAAGCATCACGTCATTTATCACTTTAGGATTCCCCGAAGGATAATCCATGACAATGGGCCTCAGTTCATCAGTCAAGCGTTTCATCGATTTTGCGATAAAAATCGGATACAAAATATCGCCTCTACGGCGTATTATCCAGCTGCTAATGGTTTGGCGGAAGCCTTCAACAAAACCATTATCAAACTCTTGAAGGAGTTCGTCTCCTCGAATAAGAGAGATTGGAACGAGAAGCTGGGAGAATGTCTCTGGGCATACCGCACAACGGTCCGAGCACCGACAGGTTGCACCCCATTCTCATTGGTCTACGGGAGTGAAGCAGTTCTTCCCATCGAAATTCAAATTCCGTCACTCAGAATAGCAGTCGCTAATGAGTTGACTCAGGAAAAGAATGACCTATTAAGGCTTCAAGAGCTAGAAGGATTAGACGAGAAACGCCTTCAAGCTCAACAAAGCATCGCCTTCTACCAGGCACGCATTTCCAGAGCTTTCAATCAAAGAGTAAAGAAAAGAGTGTTCAAAGTTGGCGAGCTAGTCTTAGCTGTAAGAAGACCAATGATTCTTACTCACGGGAGTAAGGGAAAATTCCAGCCCAAATGGGAAGGCCCTTATGTGATCGAGACAACGTTCTCAAACGGCGCTTACAGGTTAGCCCAGCCTAACGGAGACCTCATAATGGCTCCTATCAATGGCAAATTCCTGAAAAGGTACTATGCTTAATCTCCTCTGCTCAAGTGGAATATGGCGAAAATCTCATTCTGACAAAACTACTTCCAAAACAAAACTAGTTGGGTCATATTCTATCATGTCCATATAACCTCTGAATAGATATGTTCGACTAAATTGGAACTGCAAGACCTATCACGTCCATACTACCTCTGATAGTGTTTTGTGTACAAACTTTAGTCAAAGCATATTCTATCATGTCCATATAACCTCTGAATAGATATGCCCTGCTAAAGTTTACCGAGAGTATATCATGTCCATACTACCTCTGATATAACTTTCACCCAAACCTGTCATTTACATTCCGAAATAATGGGTCCACAAAGTCAGATGAAAAGCCTCTTTATTATTCCCAAAAAAGAGCAAAATTATAAAGCAATAGCAAAAGTACATCATTAGGGGGGAGCGGTCAAATCGCGAATCTGCTGCGCCAGTGCAACCATCCTCGCGTTCCTGGAGTCCAAAACGGTAGCTCGAGCTCGCTCCCACCTCGTCTCCTCATCATTCAAGCCGGATAAATCAGACAGAGAATGTGTAAGAGCGGCGTGCATGGCACTCGCATGTGCCAAGTTCTGTTGAGCCTCTTCCATTTGGCTCTGTAACACATGTACACCTGCGGCTGAAGCACGAGACCACTCCTTCGCTAAAGCGAGCTTAGCCTCCAACTTGCGGACCCTCGCTTCGTTTTCTTCATGTTCAGCTTTACTCTTGGCCAACTGGGGAATGACACACTCTAAGAGGGTATGCTCGTCATTCATCTCCTTCTGCCGCATCTCGATGGACTTGCTCAGAGCTTCCAGCTCCCCCAGCCTTGCAGTCAAGGAGTCGTATTCATCCTGGACCAGATCGTCAACACTGTCTTGGGATAGCTGCAAGTATTCGTTAATGGGTTGCTCCAAACCATTAACCATCGCCTCCAGGGCGTCAGCTAACCCAGTATCGCCGAAGTCCCTGATCGCCCCTATCGAAAACCGAGAGGACTTCTTCAGACGCTCAAAGTTTAGATTCTTCTCCAACACCATTGATATCAGCGTTTTCAAAGTGTTGTAGAAGATACTGGTATATTGCTCGGTCAGCGCAGCTAGACCCGAATGCACGCTGGGAGTAGCTGCAATATTGTCAAACCTCGCTCCAGGGACGACCGCAATCGATGTGGCCACAGTCGTCGCCTCAACAGGTGGTGCGACGAAAGATGAAGCGCCGACACCAAACGAGATAACCAGCGTACTCGAAGGAGGCATTGTCACAATGACAGGCTCGTCCTCTTCTATAGGCGAGCCGGCACCCGAAGATGCTTCCTTTTCAAAATCAGGCACCTCCGTATCGTCGCCAGGACCTGACACAGAGCCAAAGGGCGCATCTACACTGCCCTCCCCGAAGAGGTCTTCCCCTGAAAAGAAGACAAGAGGAAGTTAATATCAACATAATGTTAACTTTCCTAAAGAAGAGGCATGAAAAGACGATATTTACCCATGGCCAATGGTGTATATGTCACGTCTGCGGCCTGTACAGCTAAATCATGTCTTAGTAATGCGAGGCAAGCTGTCATACCTGGAGAACGGGGTGCACTAACAAACACTGGGAAAGGTTCTTCCAAGTCTTCGACGAGATCCACTTGAGGCTCATCGGCTGGAATCTCGCCAGGTGCACTGACAGACATGGCAGGGGTCTCTCCCGATGCTGATCCGGATAAAGGTATATGGAATCTTATAATCAGCCCCGGAGGCGACTTCGTTCCACTACCCGAAGCAGTAGCAGCGATAGCAGTCCCCAGCTGAGATTCTTCGGTACCGTCGGTCGAAACTGTAGAGGGTCCCTCTCTAAAAGGCGAGGAACCTCCAACCAAAGAATCATCCCCGACATGGGAAGAAGCAGACTCACTTCCAGGAGCCTCAATACCAGGAATCCGGAGAGGACGAGTAACCGTCTTCTTCTTCCTCTTACGAGGGAAAGTCTCCTTCAGAGTAGGAGCCCTTCGCTTCCCGGAGATTACCAAAGCCCCTGCAGGCGGAGGTATTTCACCCCTCGGTACCGATACAAGAGGCTCATCCGGAGTAACGGACTCTTCACCCTCGTCAGAAGAAACCGAGGGGACTTCGACTCTTCCCCCAGGCTTGGAAGAGGGCACCCTAAAACTTCCACGCATATCAAAATCGCGGTGGAAGGTGTTGGTGGCCACATAGAACTGGGCATACGTATGAAGGATGCGTAACTCCGTGGAGAGTGTGGTGAAGGGCACAGTAAAAATTGCCCCAACACAGCCCATGATAAAATATCGCCATCCCCTCGCTCCATCGATGAGTCCACCTCTGGACCTGAAGCTGGTGACGGCGTTGCCCACGTGCAACTGATCATACCCAAACTGCCTGGCAAACCGACTAGACAGGTAGGGTTCGAAGAAGCAGTGGTCTTCACTTCTGTACAGCAAGTGGGAAGGTCTAATGCAGACCAACCAGTTGAAAGCCTCGGGAGAAAGAATGGTCTTCTCTCTACCTGAGTCCTCAAGCCTAATCCCCGATTGATTGCGATGAACAGAGGGGACAGTGCAAAGGAGCTTCCAGCTATGGCCGCAATTCAGCACCCGCCGACAGTCTAAAACTGTGAGCACGTTCCAGGAGGATTTCTTGTAATTCAGCAAGAAACTCCCCCCCAAGCTACTGCCGGAACCTGGAGACATCACCCGGGGGTTATGGAGAATTAACCATCCCATCAAATACAGGTATGGTAATTCCACCCGGAGAAAGCTTTCACGCCGAGCTTCATCGGCGAGCAGCGCCTCAGTCATTGCCCTCAGGCCAGCTTGTATGCGGCAGACCATGGCAGGGAGCAAGCCCAGTCTCGCCCCAAACACCAGACGCACTGCAGGCCACAAGGTGTTGCGGTGAATATGATCCGCAGATGCGATGCCGGGTACCACCAGTCGGCGCAGCCATATTGAGAGGAAGCCAGCCAGTTGAGCTTCCTTGGACAGAGCCCTGCGGCAATGCCTCAGATAACTGTAGGCCTTAGTACCTGCAGGATATCTTCCTACCCCTTCGTCGAGGATTTGATCTGGAGCCCTAGCATCCTCCATAAGATCGTCGACTTCCTGAGCAGTGAGCACGCTCAGACAATTCACAGGCTGATCCTTGCCTTCCAGTACCTTCTTCGGCTGAGCAGTCCTGGCTCGGTGGAAAAAGAGGTAGGACGTCCATTTACTGGTGTGGGCCAAATCTGAAGGCTCAACATAGAAGGCGGTGCAAGCAAGGTAGTGGCACATCAGCTCCTGGTACACTTCCACTACCCGAGGGTCCGAATCCCCCAGCTCCCGGTTCGTAGGAACATACTCTTCATACGGAGTATCCCCTATCGGCAGTCTCGAGATCTCTGCCATCTCATGGAGGGCCAATCCCAACTCCCCCAGTGGAGTGGCGAAAGTTCCGGTGAGCGGAATATATCGCTCCATCAGTGCCAGAAACAGGTTGGGGTTAGGAGGTAACCCAACACTGGTGGCACTTACAGCCGCAAACAGACCGATGTTCTCCAGCTCGATCTGAAAATGCTCCAGGGCCCAATCAACTAAGCGAGCCCATCGAAGATTTGTTGGGGTCATCCACTCATTGCACCGAGGATTCACCTTGGGGTATACTCCTCCGCGCCCCATGAAATCATTGCAAAAGGTCGGCAATTGTACCGTCTGGAGCACCAAGCTGTCTTCACTCCGGACACTCCCCGGGTACAATCCCCTGAACGACGTTACAGGGCCGGAAGGGCGGCTGACGAATAGGCCAGATCCTTTCTGATAGAAGATCTTTCCCGGCCTACCGTAAAGATCGGGAGTCAGCGTCCACGATATCCTCCTGGGATGTGTAGCATGGAAGAATGCCGAGATAGGATAATCTCTCGGCATCTTGGGCAGATTCAAGACCAAATTCCCGGCAGGGAAAACCCAGAGTTCTTTCTTTGGCTTCGTCTGGGACTGCTTATCAATCATGTCCCCGAAGAGAAAGGCCAGCTTTATATACTGGTCCCCGTCTACGTACGTCAGGGGCTCTCCATTAATCAGGTTCAGCAGCGTTCGCTCGCCCTGAGCCGATATCAAAATTTCCCTTCCTTCGGGATATTGGGGCCCGGAGATAAGAAATGTCACATGGGACAGATCCTCCAGATAATTGTAGTGCAGCAGCCCGGCGGCGGAACCCATCACCTCGGCTAGTGGAGACTCACCCAAGTTAACTGCAAGGGTGCAAGAAAAACACGTCAGTTTCTATGCTGGATATTACAATCTTGCAGCATATGCCAAGAGGCAACAGTCTGTGCTCTACGCCAAGACTGTACAAACTTGATCATCTACGCCGGAATTTTCATCCAGAAGCGTAAAATTCAAGTCGGCAGTATACAGTCTGTGCTTTAGGCCAGATTGCCAAAATTCGAGTTGTTACGCCGAAATTTCCATCCACAAGCATAAAACTCAAATTTTATAGTATGCACCAAGTTTTCGGCAGTCAAAGCTTTTACGCTCAACTGCGAAAATCTGGAGTTTTTACGCTGACACATTAGAAATGTGGGCGTAAAAGATGAAACGTCTCCGTGCATCATCTTCCTCAAAGAGGCTATCAGCACAGAAGACGACCTAGCGCGGTCACGTACAACGTGTGCGAAGGATTTTTCAGTCGTTCTTTTTATCCCAAAAACTCTACCTTGCAGGCCAGGGGCACTGCTCGTCGGCGGGACACTTCGCTCAGAATGAAGTTCGCCTTGCCCGACCGGAGACACTCCCGCTTGAGCAGAAGAACGGGAAGAAGAATCGACCTTCTTTCCCTTAGAGGAGGAGGTTTGCTGCGAGGCCATTACTAGAAGCTTTGAAGACTCGGAGAAGAAACGACGAAGAACTCGAACAGTCGAAAGCTTTCTTTCGCAAAAGACGGATGAAAAGTTTTTCTCTCAGAAACTTGGGATATATATAGAGTTCGGATGGACTCCTCGAAACCCGAACCAAATCTCCTAATTAATGTTCGGTTATGATTGGGGACTACGTCAGCCTATTATTCTCGAAAGGCGGACAGTCAGCGAATTCGAAAAGTTTTCGCGCGAGGCAGATTCGTGGTTTCTACGCTAAGGAGCTTTCTACGCTCGACAGCTACAGATCTACGGTTTTACGCTCACAGGCTATAAGTCTATGGTTTTACGCCCGGATGCCTTTGTGCTCGGTAAGCTTTTATGCTCGAGAGGCTACAAACCTACGACTTCACGCTCAGCAGCTACAAATCTATGGTCTCACGCTCGGTGGCGTTTAGTTTACGCTCAGAAGCAACAGATCCACGACTTCACGCTCGAAAGATTTCCTTTTCACAGCTACAGATCTACAGTTCTACGCTAAAGGAGCTTTCTACGCTCAACAGTTACAAATCTACGGTTTTACGTTCACAGGCTATAAGTCTATGGTTTTACTCCCGGATGCCTTTGTGCTCGGTAAGCTTTTATGCTCGAGAGGCTACAAACCTACGACTCTACGCTCAGGAACTACAAGTCTACGATTTCACGCTCGATGGCGTTTAGTTTACGCTCGCGAGGCTACGAACTTATGATCTTAGGCTATGACTCTCCGCACATCTGAAGGATATGCAGGCCAGAGTACGCGCACATCCGAACGATTCTCAAGGCGGTCAATTGCAAGAGTTCACACAGAAGATACTCCTTCTTGACCAGAAGATATCCCAAGTACCCGAAGCATGCAGAGTTCAACATCGAAAATTACTCTTCTTCATGGGTCGATTCGAAGTTTCATCCAGACTCCAGTCTGAATATTTCATCTACAGCTCAAGATGGTGACTCAGTTTGACAGCCATTTCTCGCCCTGCTCCAAGGGATTTGAGAGAAATCAGTCTTGAAGATGATGTCTGAACAAGAATTCTGTTTATCAGAAGCAACAGTTCAGAATTCTACGCGGTTCGTCGTTCCTAACAGCAGAACAGTTCGAAGACTCGACTTAAATGCTAAAGCAGCTTTCTGCGCGTCCCTAGCTATGCGCAAAAGACAGGACAGGACCTAGCACTCTTTCTAAAACAGAGTCGGCGTAAGGAATCAGACGTGTCGAAGCTACACATATTCAGACTTCACAGCAACATATGGCAAGACGATCATATGCAGAGAAGAAAGACGACTTTATTAAAGATTAAAATCACGATTACATATGAGGGAAATCCAATCTACAAGGGTTTCGTTATTCTAGTGATTATATATGAGGGAAATCTCGTCTGCAAAGGACTTCCTCGTCGTCGTCTGAAGATCGCACCCAGAATCTGTTCTGCCAGGTTCTTGCATGGGCGGCAATTCTTCATCCATCTTCTCCAGCAGTCAGTCGGTAACCGCAAACTGACTGACATATTGTCAGGGCGGGAGGATACAAAATGGGCATAGACCCATCCTCCAACAGAAGAAAAGCAGAAACTGAATATGCTTTCCTACATCCTACGCCATGACAGATTGAGTTGAGATATTTCACCCAACTCAATCCTGGACAGAGCTAGTCTATCTGCTCTCGTCCACGGAGGTAACGGGAGAAGGCACCACTTGCAAGCAGCGTGGTGAAATGAGACCCTTCCTCTCTCTGGAAGAACCGCCATACAAAGTTAATGATTATCCCGAGAAAAGGAGGCTATGATGTCCTTCCATGATCCATCGTTACAGATGACACTTGCTCGAAGACGCCATCTTTTTCAGCTCCTTACACACTGGAAGAACATGATCTTCTTCTTCCTCAGGTCGACCCGACGAACTCCGGCGATCATCTCTGCGTGGTGAAGGAAATGTGGGAAGAACAGGTTAACTCCTCAGCCTTTTTATAGGCGAAAGAGATCACACCGATCCCCAATAACTCCGCCATAAAGTCAGCCTTGAAGGAACGTGTCAGACTTTGACCGTTTCAGCCTCCATTCAGAAAATGTTTCGAGTTACGAGGAACGGTTCATGCTTCATTCAAAGCATTTCAAATTACGAGGAATTTAAAAGCTTTGAAGGGGGTCTTGTAGAAGCATGAAAAATACGCTGGATAGCTCTACGCAACATGGTGATGCAGGGCAGCGTAAACAGAGGACCTCAGAGCCATCAAGAGTGCAACGGAGCTTTTTCGCTGAGCACAGCATAAAATATGAACTCAAGGACCATCCGCGTAAATGCAGTATGTCCGGGCTGCTTCAACGTAGACGGGGTGCTTCATCGCCTCCATGGCGTAAAACTCATCCGCTTTCAATGAAGCATTAAAGTGTACGAGGAACGCTTCGTATTCCCCGAAATGAACCTGTCAAATCACGCAGTGAACCTGACGTCTGACTCCTGACAAAGAGTACTGCACGGCTACCCAGACGACGGATGGAATAATGACAGACCACTCAGAACACGCCTCTGTAATTAATGCACAGGATGATGGCGGATCTCTGCATTTAATGCAGAGGATTTGATTAAATATCACCGAACCGTCGTTTACTGACATTTCCTCGGCGTAAACTACTTTTACGCGTATAAGGGGATGCGCTGCCTTGTTTTACACAGGCAGACGTGAACTGTTTACGCTCCGCGGAAGACAAACAGACTGCCACGTCAAAAGCTGCTCTTTGTACAGGGCTCGAGTCACGTCTCTGCACCTAATGCTCAGAACGGTGGCAGGCCTTCAGAACACGCCTCTGCAATTAATGCACAGGATGATGGCGGATCTCTGCATTTAATGCGAGAGATTTGATTATATCTCCAAGAGCCGTAATTCCGGCTGAGACATCCACATCATCACTCTGGCACGTTACGCAGCGGCTTCTATGCCCATTCAGCTGCTGTGCCCACTCGGCTTCTACGCCTCCTCAGCTTCTATGCTCACTCGGCTTCTATGCTCATTCGGCCTTCCGTGCCTACTCGGCTTCTATGCCATCAGGCTTCTACGCCTACCTGGCTTCTATGCCTACTTGGCTTCTATGCCATGGTGACAGACATTGGCTTCTACGCCAACCTCTTCTACACAAGGGATACCTACCTACGTGGCTTCTACGCCGTGATCTTCGCAGCAGTTATACACGTTTTGTCCCTTAGTTGGACCCGCGTCACACGCTCATTCAAAAGATCATCTATACGCAGGCATTGGTTATTTTAACCGTTGTGTAAAAGGGTGCTGTACTTTCCACTACTCGGTTTCTACACCGACTGAGTGGTCACTGTCACTAAAACTCTATAAATAGAGACCTCTATCAACAGAGGAACGGGTCGGCAAAATTCAGGAGAAAAGGTCGAAGAATTGGAGATTGAAGAGAAGTCGAAGAGTCTTTGAGAGAGAAGAATCCAGAGCTCAGGCAGGGAGTAGCGATCAACGACTTGGGCATCGTGCATCCATCTTCCTTAGCAACCTCCGAAGCTGCTTTCTGTCTTCTACGGCACTTCTTCACCATCGTGTGGTCCAAGGGCTAAAGTGATCGACTGCAGATCAGACACCTATAGCAATATTTACCCAGATTTATAAATTATACTCCCACATCCTCGTATAGGATTAATTGTACAAGCTTGTTTGTAAACCAAAGAAACGGGTTTCGTATAAACCTCGTCTTATATACATTCTTTCGTTTATCACCATAAACAGGGGTAGTCTCCCTCGACAAGACAGAGCAGCATCCAAAGCTGGAGATAGAATTCTCTCTGAATTCGAAGATGATGCAGCTATGACCGTCTTCCCTAAAGACCGTACGACTCAGGTATCGGTAGCCCGAAGGCCAAAGGGGACTTTCTCCTTCAATGATGATGATCTCATTGAAATCTTTAATATATTGATGAAGGAAAACAAGCTTCGGCTACCCAACATCAGATACCCTGAAAGGGCTGGCAATGTCGATGATCCAGGATATTATCTCTTTCATCGGTACGTTCATCACCCCACAAGGGCATGCTACATACTAAAAAGAAGAATCCAGGAGTTGATCGACGCCAAAGTCATTACTTTACATCTATAAACAAGATGACGGTCACGGCAAATTGATCCCACTCCAACGTGTCAATTTGCTCTTTAAGAGGTACCAGATAATGAGTCCCATCAATCTCCCCAGCGGAGCAATCCTTTGGTCTATCTTCATGTTCGAATAAACCACATTCAACGAATCACTCCTCAATAAGTTTTTCGGACATTAGTTCACGTCCATATTACCTCTGAACTGCTGTCATTTCTCTTAAGCTAAGTTTGTCATGTTCATATTACCTCTGAACAAACCTTCCGAGATGTGGCTATCGATTATCATGTCCATATTACCTCTGATATCGGTTGTCATCTCAACTTAGCACCCATACTTAACTCTAAGTATGCCAGTGGTGTTAGGTCCACAAAAACTGCCACGTCCATATTACCTCTGGCAGGGCTTGTCTCAAACTTATTACTTGCACGCTCGTGTACAAGAAGTAATAGGTCCACAAAAAACCCCGGTGGTGTCACGCCCCAGTCCCAAAATGAATGGAACCAGGCCACGTGGCATTGGCCAGCTGACACGTCACTAAGGGTTTACCCAATTTAATGGACCCAAAGGAACGTGCTATGCTGTCCTAAAATACTACAAGTTTAATACAGGTAAATCTAATCTCATCCACAAAAATATATCAAGAAATAAGTGCTGAATATATATAGATGTTCAGTCTGAAATATCATAGTACACCTCAGATAATGTCAGGTGGGAACAAACCCACTACAAAAGATAAGTAAAAGTGTTGAAATAAGATAGACTAGAGCATCGTCTATCTGATAAGTAGCTCCATCTCCAGGTGCACTAAAAGATCATGCAGACTCTGATGGCAGTTCTTCTAACTCCTCTTCAGTGGCATCTCTAGTCTCATGTCCATGTCCATACACTGTGGGGTAGAATGCCCCATCTAAATCTGGAAGGAAACCAGGTCCTCAGTGGGACATAACAAGATACATAAAAGCATGCCATGTATATAAATACTGAATAAATAAATAGAGGGTGTGCTAGCCATCTAAGTGAATGCAATGTGAGACAACTTAGTACGTATGGGAAAGTGTGGGCTAGACATATGCTGACATAATTCACCAACCATAGTGACTGGCTAGTATATGCCACATATGCCCCCGTTCGAGGGCACTCTGCAATTCCCCATCTCCGAAGAGCATGGTAACGATAATATATATATATATATATATATATATATATATATATATATATATATATATATATATAACGTCCGTATCACTCCGTCGAGTGCGGTATCATGTATAAAGAGGTGGGTGTCCCATACGCCTACTAGTTGTTCTTCCCGCCCAATGCGGTAATACAAGACGAATCCACAACGTGTAAACCATGTAACTAAATGCCAGTCATAACTTACCTGAATATTCCTGATTTTGTGCTAAGCCGTGATGTACGTCACACGTACTGGTAGCTAATCGAGTACGCAACTTGCATCCCAAAATAAAGTGCAACCTTGTTGCGTATACAAGTGTTAGGGTCTAGAAGGATATTAGGATACCCTCGCAGCTGTTGGTAGGCCTACTAAGTTTAAGTCAGTTATACTACGTGTCAACGTACTTGTTGACGGTACCCGAGGCAATCTCGGATTTCACAGTTATATGTATATTCAAGAGAAATAGCATACAACAATTTTATATAATTAAACAGTAAAACTTGGCAAGGTATACTTGCCTACTTCTCTGAGCTGGGCGTGCCAAAGACCTGCACTTGCAGTCAAGTCTGAGGGGTCCTGTGACCCGGGGTCACTGACTGCGTCGCAGGTGTACTCTGTTCAGGACATACAGGGTTTTAATAATTAAATAAGACGTATCTTAATTTGTATAGGATATACTATGCTTAGATATCATAACTATATATATGATTATTATATATAAAACATACTTAGAGTATTTTATATAAATATATAAATATTGTATTTATAAGCTTAACATAAATATATACATATATATAAGTATATATAATGTATACAAATGCAAGAAGTTAATATATTTATGCTATATATATATTTTATATAATATAATATATATATATGTATACATATTTGTAATAAATAAAGGCAAAATTATATATATATATATATATATATATATATAAGTATACTTATATACATATATGGCATAATACATATTTATATACATATATATAATACAATATATATAACTATATATATACAGATACATATATATATATATATATATATATATATATATATATATATATATATATATATATATATAAATAAATAAAGGAAAAATGCATAAAATATACTAATATACATATAATAGTATATATATACTGTATATATATATATATATAGTAATTTTATAATATAATTATGTAGTATATATAATTATATACATAATATATATATATATATATATATATACATATATATATATATATATATATATAATTATATACATAATATATATATATATATATATATATATATATATATATATATATATAAAATAAAAATAAAAATATATATAGTAAATATAAATACTGTATATATATATATATGGTATTTTACAGTATATACTGTATATATATATATACATATAATAATATAATATATATATAATTATATAATATATATATAATTATATATAGAATAATATATATAGATATATATATAAGTATATACATACATATATATATATATAATAATAATAACACAAAAGTATATAGGTATATATATATTTATAATATATAATATAATATTATATATACATACTGTATTTATATACTGTATAATAAATACTATAATAATTATATAATATAAATATATACATAATATATATATATATATATATATATATATATATATATATATATATATATTTATATACATATAAAAGAAATACAAAATACATATATATATATACATTTATAATATATAATATAATAATATATATATATACACTGTATATATATATATATACTGTAATAATATACTGAATAATATAATAATAATAATTATATATAATTACATATAATACAATATATACAAATAAATATATATATAAATATACATACATATATATGTATATATATATACATAAATACATAAATATATACTTAATACATATAATTATAATAATTATAAAATATATAATACTACATATATATACTGTATATATACAGTATTAAATAATTATATAATAATATAATATATATTATAATATATAATATATATATCTAAACATATATATTAATATACATATATATATACATATATATATACATATATACATACATATACATAATACTAGGTATATACGTAAAGATAGGAGGGTATACCTGTCAGACAGGGGGGCCCACGGGCTTGTCGCCGGCGGGAGGACGGCGGCGGAGCGGCCGGTGGGCAGCCACAGCAGCAGCTGTAGTCAGCAACGACAGCAGCAGCGGCAGCTTGCAGGAGCTGCAGCGGCGCAGGCGGGTGGCGGGGGCGGCGGTGCAGGCGGTCGGGTCGGCGGAGGGGAGGGTGGCGAAGGTGGTAGGGGTGGTGGCGGAGATCAGTGGTGGTGGTTGGAGGCGGTCGGTATAGGGGGGTGTTGCTGGTGCGGGTGAGGGAGGAGGAGCTGCGGGGAAGATGGCGGGGGCTGTGGTGGTCGTGGGGCGGCGGGGAGGAGTTGGTCCGGCAGAGGGCGTCGGGGCGGAGCGGATGGGGGTGGTGGCGGAGGTCCACGGTGGGCGGAGGCGGCACTGGGGGAGGTCGGGGGTGGTGGTGGCCTGTTGGTGCGGGTGTTGGTGTTGGGGTTGCAGCGGCTGCCGGCGGCGCTGGCAATGGCCAGGGCGGTGCTCCGGCGGCCGGAAGGGAGCTGGGGGAGGGGCGAACCGGTCGGCTGAGGTCCGGTGGTGGTGGTGGCTGAGAGAGGTGGTGTGGGGAGTTCGGGAATGGGGGGGTCGGGTTTTATAGATTTTAGGTCAATGGCATAGTTGTAAATAGGTTTAGGGTTTAGGGGTATTTTAGGTATTTTGTAATAAATATCTTTAGATATTTATTTAGGATATTTTGTAGATATTTGTGTGGTGGGTCCCACGTCCAAATCGACGGTGTAGGTTCACCGGCCAATAGGAGGTTGACACCTCACACTGGAAATTTGCAGAAAAACCCCTGTAATTTCATAAATTGCATAAAGGTCCTATAAATTGAGAAATTGTGTAATTACGCAATTTGTCTGGGAAAAATACCTTATTCCTGAAAATGCTAAAATGCACAGAATTGAGGGGGAATGCTGTGGGAGGGCCCTGAGGGGGTGGGGGTGAGCCTGGGCAGGGGCTGGGCCTGATTTTTGGGTGATGCGGGTCACCGTATTAATTAATTAATAATTAATGCACATGGTGTTTACTAATTATTTAAAAATAGGTAGGGCCATAATTTTAGTACGGTGTCAATATACTAAATGTAGTATACTCAAAGTAGGATAATAACGTATTTTTTTTGGGCAAAACATGTGCATGTTGGGCCTCAAATCTCTATTGGAACATAGATGGGTACAGATCTGGGAATTTATTTAATAAATAAATACGTACGTACGTTTGTAACGATATTTGTGCGACTAAAACGAAGCTAAAAATAGAGTATCTGGGAGTTGCACAAAGTTCAAAAAAATAGACTAGCATGTCTAGGAGGGGTATGTGAACTTTGTTTGGGGATAACAGTCAGTGTAATGCTCTAATTAATTGTGTGATGGACAGGTGCACAAATCAATAGGATATGTAAGCAAAATAAATTTAAAAAGTTGCAATAATTCTAAATTGGCTAAAAATAATCCTAAATTAATATTAAATACTGAAATCTGGTCGAGGGAGTTTACAATCTACCCTCCTTAGAATATTTCGTCCTTGAAATTAAAACAGACATATAATGAGAACTAAAGATTGATTTGAAATATTAGGACATACCCTCGTTTTGGAATAGATGGGGGAAACGCTATCGAATATCCTCTTCTCGTTCCCAGGTTGACTTGCCTGGTGCATGATGTCTCCATGCAATACGAACTAGAGGGATAGTTTACCCAATTTAATGGACCCAAAGGAACGTGCTACGCTGTCCTAAAATACTACAAGTTTAATACAGGTAAATCTAATCTCATCCACAAAAATATATCAAGAAATAAGTGCTGAATATATATAGATGCTAAGTCTGAAATGTCATAGTACACCTCAGATAATGTCAGGTGGGAACAAACCCACTACAAAAGATAAGTAAAAGTGCTGAAATAAGATAGACTAGAGCATCGTCTATCTGATAAGTATCTCCATCTCCAGGTGCACTAAAAGATCAGGCAGACTCTGATAGCAGTTCTTCTAACTCCTCCTCAGTGACATCTCTAGTCTCCTGTCCAGGTCCATACACTGTGGGGTAGAATGCCCCATCTAAATCTGGAAGGGAACCAGGTCCTCAGTGGGACATAACAAGATACATAAAAGCATGCCATGTATATAAATACTAAATAAATAAATAGAGGGTGTGCTAGCCATCTAAGTGAATGCAATGTGAGACAACTTAGTACGTATGGGAAAGTGTGGGCTAGACATATGCTGACGTAATTCACCAACCGTAGTGACTGGCTAGTATATGCCACATATGCCCCCGTTCGAGGGCACTCTGCAATTCCCCATCTCCGAAGAGCATGGTAACGGTAATATATATATATATATATATATATATATATATATATATATAACGTCCGTATCACTCCGTCGAGTGCGGTATCATGTATAAAGAGGTGGGTTTCCCATACGCCTACTAGTTGTTCTTCCCGCCCAATGCGGTAATACAAGACGAATCCACAACGTGTAAACCACGTAACTAAATGCCAGTCATAACTTACCTGAATATTCCTGATTTCGTGCTAAGTCGTGATGCACGTCACACGTACTGGTAGCTAATCGAGTACGCAACTTGCATCCCAAAATGAAGTGCAACCTTGTTGCGTGTACAAGTGTTAGGGTCTAGGAGGATATTAGGATACCCTCACAGCTGTTGGTAGGCCTACTAAGTTTAAGTCAGTTATACTACGTGTCAACGTACTTGTTGACGGTACCCGAGGCAATCTCGGATTTCACAGTTATATGTATGTTCAAGAGAAATAGCATACAACAATTTTATATAATTAAACAGTAAAACTTGGCAAGGTATACTTGCCTACTTCTCTGAGCTGGGCGTGCCAAAGACCTGTACTTGCAGTCAAGTCTGAGGGGTCCTGTGACCCGGGATCACTGACTGCGTCGTAGGTGTACTCTGTTCAGGACATACAGGGTTTTAATAATTAAATAAGGCGTATCTTAATTTGTATAGGATATACTATGCTTAGATATCATAACTATATATATGATTATTATATATAAAACATACTTAGAGTATTTTATATAAATAAATATTGTATTTATAAGCTTAACATAAATATATACATATATATAAGTATATATAATGTATACAAATGCAGGAAGTTAATATATTTATGCTATATATATATTTTTTATATAATATAATATATATATATATATGTATACATATTTGTAATAAATAAAGGCAAAATTATATATATATATATATAAGTATACTTATATACATATATGGCATAATATATATTTATATACATATATACAATACAATATATATAACTATATATATACATATACATATACATATACATATACATATACATATACATATATATATATATATATATATATATATATATATATATATATATATATATATATATATATATATATATATATATATATATAAAGGAAAAATGCATAAAATATACTAGTATACATATAATAGTATATATACTGTATATATATATATATATATATATATATATAGTAATTTTATAATATAATTATGTAGTATATATAATTATATACATAATAATATACATAGGTATATATATATATATATATATATATATATATATATATATATATATATAATAAAAATAAAAGATATATATAGTAAATATAAATACTGTATATGTATATACATATGGTATTTTACAGTATATACTGTATATATATATATATACATATAATAATATAATATATATATAATTATATATAGAATAATATATATAGATATATATATATATAAGTATATACATACATATATATATATATATATATATATATATATATATATATAATAAAAAAACACAAAAGTATATAGGTATATATATATTTATAATATATAATATAATATATACATACTGTATTTATATACTGTATAATAAATACTATAATAATTATATAATATAAATATATACATAATATATATATATATATATATATATATATATATATATATATATATATATACATATAAAAGAAATACAAAATACATATATATATACATTTATAATATATAATATAATAATATATATATATACACTGTATATATAAATATATACTGTAATAATATACTGAATAATATAATAATAATAATTATATATAATTACATATAATACAATATATACAAATAAATATATATATAAATATACATATATATTTATATATATATACATAAATACATAAATATATACTTAATACATATAATAATTATAATTATAATTATAAAATATATAATACTACATATATATACTGTATATGTACAGTATTAAATAATTATATAATAATATATTATATATTATAATATATAATATATAATATATATATCTAAACATATATATTAATATACATATATATATACATATATATATATACATATATACATACATATACATAATACTAGGTATATACGTAAAGATAGGGGGTATACCTGTCAGACAGGGGGGCCCACGGGCTTGTCGCCGGCGGGAGGACGACGGCGGAGAGGCTAGTGGCTGGCCGGGACGGCAGCCACAGCAGCAGCTGTAGTCAGCAACGACAGCAGCAGCGGCAGCTTGCAGGAGCTGCAGCGGCGCAGGCGGTGGCGGGGGCGGCGGTGCAAGCGGTCGGGTCGGCGGAGGGGAGGGTGGCGAAGGTGGTAGGGGTGGTAGCGGAGGTCAGTGGTGGCGGTGGTGGTGGTTGGAGGCGGTCGGTATAGGGGGGTGTTGCTGGTGCGGGTGAGGGAGGAGGCGCTGCGGGGGAGATGGCGGGGGCTGTGGTGGTCGTGGGGCGGCGGGGAGGAGTTGGTCCGGCAGAGGGCGTTGGGGCGGAGCGGATGGGGGTGGTGGCGGAGGTCCACGGTGGGTGGAGGCGGCACTGGGGGAGGTCGGGTGTGGTGGTGGCCTGTTGGTGCGGGTGTTGGGGTTGCAGCGGCTGCCTGCGGCGCTGGCAGTGGCCAGGGCGGTGCTCCGGCGGCCGGAAGGGAGCTGGGGGAGGGGCGAACCGGTCGGCTGAGGTCCGGTGGTGGTGGTGGCTGAGAGAGGTGGTGTGGGGAGTTCGGGAATGGGGGGGTCGGGTTTTATAGATTTTAGGTCAATGGCATAGTTGTAAATAGGTTTAGGGTTTAGGGGTATTTTAGGTATTTTGTAATAAATATCTTTAGATATTTATTTAGGATATTTTGTAGATATTTGTGTGGTGGGTCCCACGTCCAAATGGACGGTGTAGGTTCACCGGCCAATAGGAGGTTGACACCTCACACTGGAAATTTGCAGAAAACCCCCTGTAATTTCATAAATTGCATAAAGGCCCTATAAATTGGGAAATTGTGTAATTACGCAATTTGTCTGGGAAAAACACCTTATTCCTGAAAATGCTAAAATACACAGAATTGAGGGGGAATGCTGTGGGAGGGCCCTGAGGGGGTGGGGGTGAGCCTGGGCAGGGGCTGGGCCTGATTTTTGGGTAATGCGGGTCACCGTATTAATTAATTAATAATTAATGCGCACGGTGTTTACTAATTATTTAAAAATAGGTAGGGACATAATTTTAGTACGGTGTCAATATACTAAATGTAGTATACTCAAAGTAGGATAATAACATATTTTTGTTTGAGCAAAACAGGTGCATGTTGGGCCTCAAATCTCTATTGGAACATAGATGGGTACAGATCTGGGAATTTATTTAATAAATAAATACGTACGTTTGTAACGATATTTGTGCGACTAAAATGAAGCTAAAAATAGAGTATCTGGGAGTTGCACAAAGTTCAAAAAAATAGACTAGCATGTCTAGGAGGGGTATGTGAACTTTGTTTGGGGATAACAGTCAGTGTAATGCTCTAATTAATTGTGTGATGGACAGGTGCACAAATCAATAGGATATGTAAGCAAAATAAATTTAAAAAGTTGCAATAATTCTAAATTGGCTAAAAATAATCCTAAATTAATATTAAATACTGAAATCTGGTCGAGGGAGTTTACAGGTGGGGTGCCCTCAATAGAAATGAATAGTTCAAATCCACATTACCCCTGAACTATTTTCATATTCCCCAACAGAGAAAAAGTCAGTTCATGTCCATATTACCTCTGAACTGTTGTCATTTCTCTCAGGCTGAGTTTGTCATGTTCATATTACCTCTGAACAAACCTTCCGAGATGTGGCTATCGATTATCATGTCCATATTACCTCTGATATCGGTGTCATCTCAACTTAGCACCCGTACTTAACTCTAAGTACGCCAGTGGTGTTAGGTCCACAAAAATTGTCACGTCCATATTACCTCTGGCAGGGCTTGTCTTAAACTTATTACTTGCACACTCGTGCACAAGAAGTAATAGGTCCACAAAAAACCCCCGGTGGGGTGCCCGCAATAGAAACGAATAGTTCAAATCCACATTACCCCTGAACTATTTTCATATTCCCCAACAGAGAAAAAGTCAGTTCATGTTCATATTACCTCTGAACTACGTCTCTCCACTATCCCCAGAGAGTCGTATTTTTACAAAAAACTGTCACGTCTATAAGACCTCTGTCAGGACTTGTCTCAAACCTATTATTTGCACTAACGTGCGCAAAGAAGTAATAGGTCCACAAAAAATCCCCCAGCGGGATGTCTTTACTAGCCTCAAAACCTATCACGTCTAGATTACCTCTGATGGGGCTTGTTTCGAACTTATTATTTGCACTCAACATGCGCAACAAATAATAGGTCCACTAAAGATCCTCCAGTAGGATGTCCTCAACAAACACGGTATTGTACTACGTCCATATTACCTCTGGTACGATTGTAAACTCCCTGATTTTTCAGGAATTTTTAATTTGGATTTTTCACAATTTTTCCATAATTTTCTGGGATTTTTCTGTAATTAAAACCTAGGTATTTGTAATTAAAGGATTTTTAATTGTTGTTAATTAATATTCAAATATTATGAAAATAATATTTTTGGGTGTGAAATGAAAAACTGGACATAGGGTAATTTTCCGGGAATTTATTGGACCCCGGAAACATTTTTAAAGCCCTATAAACTAATTAATATTTAAACCAAATTAAACCCTAGAAATAAACCCGATTTATTCCTAAAATAAACCAAACCAACCCAGACCCGGTTCAATTGAACCAAACCCAGCCCTTAGCGGGTCGGGTCGGATCTAAACCCGACCCGAAACCCGCAGACCCAAACCCGCACTTAAACACTAGCGGGTCGGGCCGGATTCATGTTGAACCCGACCCGCGGACCCAAACCCGTTAACCCAACTCCGAACCCCTATCGGATTCACTGTTCCAGGGCGTCCCTATATAATCCCCTAGCTCGCCGGAAGCCTAGCCAATCTCCGCCGCTGCATCTCCCCGCACCACCTTCCTCCGCCCTGAATCTCCTCGCTCCGCCCAGCCCCGCTCGACCCGTCCTCGACCTCGACCCTCTCCCCGACCACCGACCTAACTCCCCCGTTCCAGCCGTCCAGCCCCTCTTCCGCCGGAACCCTAGCCCGCTGTATCCGCCACCCTCTTCCCTCTCAGCCCGCTCAGCCCTCGTCACCGACGCCCTGGAACCTAACTTCCCTCCTCCTTCCTCCGTCTCCCTCTCCCCGCTCCACCCTAACCGCCATCGTCTTCCATCCTCCGCCAACCCGAACCCCCCAGCCGACCATCTCCTCCGTTCTCCCCTGACCGGAACCCCTCGACTCCTGCTCCACCGCCCGCTGCTCATCCCCCGACCCGCTCTCCCCTCCTCGACGACCAGAACCTCTCCACCTTCCTCCGCCGCCCTCTTCCAGCCTTGCTCCGCCTTCCCTCCTCCTTTCTCCTCCCCGCAGCACCTCGACCTCGCCCGACTCCCAGCCGCCTCGCCGTACCCTGCCCAGCCCAGCACCACCACCAACACGAGCACCACCATCACCACCTCTCCCCAAGGCTCTCGACCCCGACGAGCTCCACCACCCTGAACTCACACCGCCCCCAGTGACACCCTAGGTCGGCCGCCCTCTCCCAACTCGGCCACGACCCGCTGCCCTAGCCCCGGACACGGCCAACCCTGACACAGCAGCATCCCCGTGGCCCGGACACGGCAGCCCGGACACAGGACACAGCTCGTGTCAAGGAGACACACGGACACGAAAATCCTCGGTTCACGGAGCCCTGTTCAGGTAACCCGTTCTCTCTCCTCGTTGCTCTGTTTTCTGTCCCGTCTATTGTAACGCGTAGACTGTGTAACCCTCTCGATGCCCGTGCAAACCGCTCGGTGCATCGCGTCCTGTGGCGATCGCAAACCGCGATCCAAAAATAGGAAAACCAACACCCCGTTTCACCCCGGAACTGAGTGCGCCCCGCCAAACGGGATGACTTGGTCGCACGCGGTCTTCACCGAAACGTGCGTGCCATTGATACGGACGTGCGAGATTTCGCAGAAGTTGATTTGGATGTGCGTGCACACCGGAATCAACGCGTATCCGCCGACAATGCCCCGTATCCGTCCGTTCTGAATCTCGTCGTAACTTTGTGTACACACGTCGGATCGAAACGAAACTTGTGCCATCGGACTCGTAGCAATACGCTGGTCCTGTGACCCAAGTTTGGTTCGATTCTGAGAACGTTGACAAAATCGCGTATCGTGGGCCCCGCGACTCCACTTGACGGGCGATTTTGTAATCGGCTCATCGGAATCCAATTCTGGAAGTTTCGTTGGGTTCGTATCATCGTTTCTGACTTGTTGACACTAAGTTTGACAGATTTGGAGACCTTTGTTCTTGACACATTTTTCGGTGCAAAGCGGCCCACATGTGGACCCCGCTTTGACCAGAAACTGTCATTTTTGCCCCTGTGTCCAAATTGGACTCAAGGATAGGCGTTTCTAGCTATTTGATATTTTCTGAATCTAATGGTGATATTTATTTCAGCAACCGGAGTAGTACCTGCAAATCACACTGAGACCAGAGCTACAGTTGGAGCCAGAACCCCAGGCAAGTGTACCTTGCCAAATCTTGCAGTTCTTGTTACATATTTCCTTGCCTTATTTATATGTTGTGCATGCTTGACCTAGGACCGTGTGACTTTACTTAGCGTCCGATTAATAGTCGGGTGCCAACACCGTACGCGGAGTTGTGTAACGTCACCTAGAGATGGATATCGTGACCCTTTACATTCTCGTACTTGTCTTATCAAGTACATATAACCCAGGACACTTGACACTATTCATAAGATAGAATCTTCCTGAGATATTCATGGTGATTCTGTATAGGATGCAAGATTTGACATAGACATTATATTCATAGACATTAGATGACTTGCTGCATTAGATATGATCGTGCGTGACATGGACATGATGCATCGTGGACATGAGACGTGTGATTACATTGGGTGGGGAGAGACACAGAGGCTACAGGCTGATCATATATATATATAACCCCTATTATTGTGAGGCACAAGACTCTAAACCCGAGCTTGGCCCATTACTCATTATTACTGCTACCGGCTCCCCGACACAGAGCTTGTAGTGGTCTCAGCCTGAGTTTTAGTGATGCTCTCATCTTGCATTTCACTTAGATGGTTACATATTTACCCTGTTTATTCCATTTACTATTTCACTGCATTCATGTTGGCTTGAGTTATTTTGTACCTTGCTATGTCCCCTGAGGACCTGGATCCGGATTATGTCCCCAGGATTAGCAGAGGAGATCCACCCAGAGTTATACAGTACAGGAGCATTAGCAGGAGCAGTAGCAGGTGCCTACATTGGAGCAGAACCAGGATCCGAGGACGAGATCATACCAGAGGACTTCTCCTGAGTATTGGCTTGAGATACTCATTTATTTCTGTTTCTAGTTATTTTATTTCCAGTCTATTGCATTGATGTATCAGAGTTGTTCTCGGATTGTTCTCCGAGACACTTTTATTGAGATTTGTCAGTTTATTTTATTTGCATTATTCTGGCATTTGATCTGTGATTATCTGTTGTGGATGAGATTAGTATAGACTGTGACTTGTATTATTGGACCTACTTATTGTTATGTTACAGCTTAAGCATGCCCCAATGGATCCATTAAATTGGGTTTGTCCATCGGTGTGTACTGTTGGCCATTGCCACGTGTCTAGTCCCTCGATATTTTGGGACTGGGGCGTGACATGGTTTTTGTGGTGGCCCATGCAGGTCTATGACTAAATTGTTCGATTTCAACTTAGGGACCGAGCAAGCCTGCAGTAAGAATAGGATAAGTTTTTATGATCTCATCCACTTTGCTTGAAACGCTCTTGATATCTATATCGGACTCGAATTAATTTCTTGACTTGCATCTTGCCTTGATTCCTGTGCGCCTCTTATTGTTTATTTTGGTTGCAGAGTTATGGATTTACGAGCAAACGATGAGACTCCTGCAAGATCACCACGAGATGCTGTGGTAACCAACGAAGATGAAGTAACACCAGTTGATGAAGGTCAAGCAGCTCAACCACGCAATCAAGCAAGTCAGCACGCCTCGAGAATCCAGCGAGATGACGTTCCACCATCGACGCAGTTTACTCCACCTATGCCTACCGTTCCACAAGGGCAAGCTATGGACATGCAACAGATGTTTCAAATATACTACACGATGATGCAAGCCTATCAGAAGGATCAGCAAAGCCAGACGGAGGAGTTCATTTACAGACTTAGCTCGGAGCTACGGAAGTTAATCAGCTCCGTTGCAACGGACGTTCTTGCTACAGCACGGGCCATGGAGTATATCAACAGGATAGAGTCCAGCCAGAAGCGGTCGCATGCACCAGACCAAGCACAACAGGAAAGAGCTGCAAAGCGACCACAGAAGAATCCACCATCGAGGGCAGCACCAAGAGCCTTAGTTCTTCCTACTTGTTACTACTGTGGCAAGATAGGCCATATTAATAAGGAGTGCAGACGCAAGTTAGGATTATGCTTGATTTGCGGAACCAACCAACACTTAGCCAAGGACTGTTCTCAGCATCGAGAGAAAGCATTGATGATTCATCAACCAGCCACATCAGCACCAGCCGGAGCACCACAGGAAGAAATTGCAAGGAAGTCTCACATGCACCAGCCACTAGAAGCACCTCCTCAAGTACTACCTATCTGTCAGCATTGTCGTAAGCGAGGCCATATTGAGAATGAGTGCAGACGCAAAAGGAAATTATGCTTAGCTTGCGGATCCAGTCAGCATTTAGTAAAGGAATGCCCCGAACGTTGAGAAAGAGCGCTAATGTCACCAGCACCGAGGCCAGCTTATCTAGCTTATCCAGCATTGCCACGTGTCTAGTCCCTCGATATTTTGGGACTGGGGCGTGACAACGATAGCCGAAGTTCGCACAAACAATCACAAAGAAATGAAGGGTCCCTTATGTGATTGAAATAACATTCTCAAATGGCGCTTATAGATGAGCCAAGCCTAATGAAGTCTTGATAATGGCTCCTATCAACGGCGAATCCCTGAATAAGTACTATGCTTGATCTTCTTTGCTTAATGGAGTATGATGAAGATTTTATTCTGACAATACTACTTACAAAGGTTAGCTAGAGTATATTCTATCAGGTTCTTATGACCTCTGAATAGATATCCTTAACTAATTTGTAAACATATCATGTTCATATTACCTCTGATAGTGTTTAGTATACAAATCTAGTTGGATTATATTCTAGCAGGTTCATATTACTCCTGAATAGTTTTATATTTAGCTAAACCTTATCGAAAGTATATCATGTTCATATTACCTCTGATATCACTTTTATCTTAGCCTATCATTTATATTCTAAAGTGATGGGTCCACAAAGTCAGAAAATGTATCTTTATTATCTCTGAGAAATTACAGGAGAAATAGAAAGGTATATCATTAGGGAGGAGCACTTAAGTTGCGAATCTGTTGCGCCAAAGCAGCCATCCTCTCATTCCTGAAGTTCAAGATGTTAGCGCGAGCCCGTTCCAGCCTTGCCTCGTCACTGCTCAAACAAAATAGTTTGGACCGAGCATTAACAAAATCGGCGCAGAAGGCATTCGCCCGTGTCAAGTTCTGCTGAGCTGTCTCCATTTGGCCCTTCAGCACACCTCGAACTGCCGACGTCTTGAGAAGCCTCTCCCTTGCCTGAGCGAGTTTAGCTTCCAATTTGCAAACCCTCGCTTCATTTCCCTCACATTCGGCCTCGTACTTAGCTAGCTGGGGAATAACCTCCACCAAGACGGCCTGCTCTTCATCCATCTCTTGATGCCGCGCCTGGATGGATTTGTCTAGAGATTCCATTTGCTCAGCAAGCTTCGCAGTCAAGGAGTCATACTCGGCCTGAACCATATCATCGATGCTGCCTCAAGATAGTTGCAAATATTCGTTAATGGGTTGTTCTAAACCATTAACTATTTGCTCCAACGCATCAGCTCTTCCAGCGTCGTTGAAATTTCTAATCGGCGCTATCGCAAGCTGAGAGGACGTCAGCAGAGTATCAAAGCCCAGGTTCTTCTCCAGCACCATGAAAATCAACTCCTTCAAACTGCGATAGAATAGGCTGGTATATTGTTCAACCAGCATATCGAAGATCGGATGCACGCTGAGAGTGGCTGCGATACCGGGAAATCTCCTTTCTGGGATGACCGCGGAGGATGTTGCCACGGCCGTTGCCTCTATAGATGGCGCGACAAAAGAAAGAACACCAGCAACGGTTGAAGTTGCTGGCGTACTCAACGAAGGAGGCACAGTCGTGATGATGGGCTCATCCTCCTCCGATGTTATTTGGACTGCTATTGGCGGGATGACACCCGAGAATGTTGCGGATGAAGGATCGGCAGCTTCAAAGCATGCCTCTTCGACGTCAAACACCACCGTTTCATCAGCCGGATCCGCAACAAAGTCAAAGGTTGCGTCAACTCTGCCCTCCCCAGAGATGTCTTCACCTGAAAAGGAGACAAAAGAAAATTAATATCAATTTGATGTTAATTTTCCTAACAGAAGCGTAAAGACAACATTTACCCATGGCCGATGGTATGTATGTTACGTCCGCAGCCTGTACAGCTAATCATTTCTTAATGATGCTAAGCAAGCTGTCATACCTGGAGAAGAGGGTGCATCAAGTGACGTTGGAGGATAGTCATCCCAGTCGTCACCAAGATCCATCGAGGTTCATCGGGTGGAATCTCACTGGAAATACTTACAGACAAAGGAGGGGTTATTCCCATTATTTGTCTGGATAAAGGTATCCTTAACATGCTCGGCCTCAAAGGCGATCTCGTAGCACTACCAGTAGCAGTAGTAGCAGCAGCGATCGCGAGCAAAGATTCTTCGGCACTACTAGCCGGAACTATGGTGGTTCCCTCTCTAAAAGGCGAAGGACCTCTGATCAAAGAATCATCCCCAACAGGGGAAACGACAGGCTCACCCCTAAAAGCCCCCCTGGTGGAAGCCCTTTTCGGACCTCTGGCAGTCTTCTTTTTGCTGGGGGAAGGCTCTTTCAGAGCGGAAGCCTTCCGTTTATTGGGGATAACGAGAGGTTCTGTCGACGGAGCTATTACGCCTCTCGGTATTATCAACAAGTACTCGTCTGCCCCGGTGGTGTCTTCACCTTCATCCGAGAAAACAGACGAAATTTCCTCCCTTCCAGTGGACCTATGGGAGGGCATCCTAAAACTTTCATGCACATCAAAATCTCGATGGAAGGTATTGATGGACGCATAGAACTGCGCGTACGAGTGAAGGATGCACAACTCCATGGAGAGAGAAGTCGCGGGCACAGCAAAAGTTGCACCGGTACAACCCGTGATGAAGTACCGCCATCCTCGGGCTCCATCAATAAGTCCACCTTTGGACTTGAAGCTGGTGATGGGATTCCCCACATGCAACTGGTCGTACCCAAATTGCCTAGCGAACTGACTGGGTAAATAAGGCTCCAAGTAGCAGTGATCTTCACTTCTATACAGTAAATGGGAAGGTCTAATGCAGACCAACCAGTAGAAGGCTTCAGGAGAAAGAATGGTCCTCCCTTGACCTGCATCCTTAAGTTTTGTCCCCTGTTGATTGATATGTATGGGGGGGACGGTACAGAAGAGCTTCCAGCCGTGGGCAAAATTTAATGCTCGCCGGCAATCTATGACGGTCGCCACGTTCCAAAGAGAATTCTTGTAGTTCAACAAGAAATTATTTCCCGAACGGCTGGCAGAGCCGGGAGACATCACCCTAGTGTTGTGAAGGATCAACCATCCCATCAGGTATAGGAATGGTAATTCCACTCTTGGAAATGCTTCACGCTGTGTATCATCAGCCAGCAGCCCATCAGTAATGGCTCTCAGGCCAGCTTGTATCCTGCATACCATGGCAGGAAGAAGGCCCAATCTGGCTCCGAACACCAAACGCACTGCAGGCCATAAGGTGTTGCGATGGATACGATCCGCAGACGCGATGCCAGGCACTACCCAGCGGCGTAGCCAAACAGAGAGGAAGCCAGCCAATTGAGCTTCCCTTGACAGAGGCTTGCGACAATGCCTCATATAACTGAAGGCTTTAGTGCCTGCAGGGTAACCCCCTATCTCCTCATCAAGAACACTGTCTTGAGCCCCCGCATCTTCGATGAGGTCATCGACTGTGTCGGCACTAAGCATTCTCAGGAGGTTCAAGGGCTTATCTCGGCTATCTACCACCTTGTCAGGCTTGGCATTTCTGCCCTGATGGAAGAAGAGGTAGGATGCCCACTTGTTGGTATGGGCTAAACTAGAGGGCTCCCCGTAGAAAGTGGTGCAGGCAAGATAGTGGCACATCAGCTCCTGATACACTGCCACTGCCCGAGGGTTTGTATCCCTCAGCTCCCTATTTGTGGTAACATACTCTTCATAAGGAATGTCTCCCATTGGCAGCCTTGAGATTTCTGCCATCTTATGAAGGGCCAGTCCCAACTCCCCTAGCGGAGTGGCAAAAGTCCCAGTGAGCGAGTTATACCGCTCCATCAAAGCTAAGAACAAGTTGGGGTTGACAGGCAGCCCAACACTTGTGGCACTCACGGCCGCGAACAAACCAATACTTTCCAGCCCCACCTGGAAGTGCTTCAGAGCTCAGGCAGTTAAACTGACCCATCGAAGACTCCCCGGGCTAAGCCATCCACTGGTCCGAGGGTTGACCTTGGGGTACATTCCTCCCTTCCCCATGAAGTCGTTACAGATGGTCGATATCTGAACCATCTAGATCAGCGAAGTGTCCTCACTCGGGATGCTACCCGGCAGTAATCCCCTAAAGGGCATAACAGGGCCTGAGGGATGGCTCATATAGGCCCCTCGGTTCAATCCCTTGTTGTATAAGATCTTCCCCGGTCGGCCATGAAGATCTGGAGTCAGAGTCCACATCATCTTCCTAGGATGTGTGGCATGGAAGAAGGCCGAGATAGGGTAATCTCTGGGCATCCTGGGCAGATACATGACCGTGCCCTCAGCAGTAAACACCCAATCCTCCCTCTTGGGCTTGGTCTGGGATTGTTTGTCGATAACATCCCCGAATAAGAAAATCGGTTTCTTATACTCCGTCCCATCGATATATGTCAGGGGCTCCCCACTGATCATACTTAGCAGCATTCGTTCTCCCTGGGATGAGATCAGAGTTCCCCTTTCTTCAGGATAATTGGCTCCAGAGATGGGGAATGTCACATGGGACAAGTCCTCCAGATAGTTTGAGTTCAGCATTCCGGCAGCAGAGCCCATTACCTCAGCCAAAGGAGGGATCTGCAAGTCCACTGCAAAATGCAAGAAAACAAATCAGTTTCTACGCTAGACGCTACACTCTTGCAGTTTATGCCAAAGATTATCAGTCTGAGCTTTTACGCCAAGACTGCAAAAACTTAATTTTATGCTGGAACCTATTTCCAGTGCGTAAAATTCAAGGTTGGCAGTATACGCCAAAATCTAACAGTCTGTTGCCAAAATTTGAGTTGTTATGCCGGAACTTACATCCAGCGCGTAAAACTCAAAGTTTGTAGTATACGCCAAGTTTCGACAGTCTGAGTTTTTACGCCAGACTGCAAAAAGATGGAGTTTTTACGCTGACACATTAGAAATATGGACGTATTGTTTCGCATACACGTACAACATGTGCGGAAGGTCCTCTATTTCCCTCGAAGTCTTTTACCTGTGATGTCCGGAGCACAGCTCGACGGCGGAGCACTTCGTTCAGATCGGGGCTCGTTCAGCCTAATGGGAGTTGCTCGTGCTTGAGCAGAGGAGCGAGAAGAGGAAGAGACCTTCTTTCCCTTAGCAGTGGAAGCCTGTTTAGGTGCCATGGCGAATCTGAGTTCTCAGGAAAGAGACAAAGAAGAAGGGTTTTTGGAAAGCAAGGGTTTAGCGAAGACAGATAAAGAGTTTCTCTCTCAAGACCTTGGGCTATTTATAGAGTTCGGATAACTCTTCGAATCCCTAACCAAATTCGATATTTAATATTCGGTTATGATTTGGGACCACGTCAGCCTATCATTTGAAAAAGAAGATGGACAGTCAGTGGATCCAGATTTTACGTGCGGAGCAGATCTATGATTTTACGCTCAGAAGCTTTTTACGCTCAGAGGCTATAAATCTATGGTTTTACCCTCAGGAGCTTTTACGCTCAGGAGCTTTTACGCTCAGAGGCTACAAACCTACGGTTTTACGCTCAGAGGCTACAAATCTATGATTTTACGCTCGGAAGCTTTTTACGCTCAAAGGCTACAAATCTACGATTCTACGCTCAAAAGCTACAGATGGCCAATTACAAGGGTTTACGGAGAAAATGCTCTTTTTATGGCTACAAAACATTCCAAGTGCCTGAAACACACAGAGTTCAGCATTGAAGATGACTCTTCTTCTTGGGCCATTGGAAGTTCATCCAAAGTCCAGTCAGAATCTTTTACAAAAGTTCAAGTATGGTCGGTTCGACGGGCATTTCTCGCCTTATTTCAAGGGATTTTAGGGAAACCATTCTTGAAGATGATGGTCTGAACAGAAATTCTTCGTATCAGAGAAGTGACAGTTCAGAAATTCTACGCGACTCCTCGTCCAAAACAGCATGACAGTTTGGATCTTCAAGACAACTTAATGCTAAGGAGCTTTCTACGCATCTTCCATTACGCGTAAAAGACAGGACGTGATCAGATACTCTTTTATCAGAGTCGGCGTAAAATTATTCAGACGTGCCGAAGCTGCACATTATCAGACTTCCTCACAGGAAATATGGCAAATCATCAGATGCGTAAAAGAAGACAAGTCTATTAATCATGATTACATATGATGGAAATCCAGTTTACAAAAGATTTTTCATCTTCATGATTACATATGATGGAAATCCTTTTTCTACAAGGGGTTTCTCATTTTCATTTAAGATCACACCAAGAATCTGTTGTGCCAGGTTCTCATATTGGTGTAGATCTTTTTCGTCTTCTACAGCACTTCATCGGCTTCTACGGCCGATGAAAAAGAAAATGATTAATGGCGGGAGGATACAGAATTGGGCATGTATCAATTACTCAAGCCCACCCTCCATACGCCAAACTGCCTACCTTCGTACAGCACCATAATGGGAGAGAATACAGCTTGCAAGCTGTGTGGCCAAATGAGACCCTTCCTCTCTCCTGGACGAATCGCCATATGAAATTGCTGATCATCCCGAGCAAAGAAAGCTATGATATCCTTCCATGATCCATCGTTGCAGAGGACATTTGCTCGAAGATGCCTCCTTTTACGGCTCTTTACATGCTGAAAGAACATGATCTTCTTCTTCCTCAGGTCAGCCCGGCGTATCTCGGCAACCATCTCTTTTTGGTGAAAGAAGTGTGGAAAAAACAGGTTAACTCATTCGTCTTTATATAGGCAGAAGAGAACATACCCATTCCCAACAACTTCCTAAAAATTCGCCGAGAAATCAACCTCGCAGAACGAGTCAAATTTGACCGTTTCATGCTTCATTCAAAGTGTTTCAAACTACGAGGAATTTGAAAACTTTGAAGGGGGTCTTGTAGAAGCATGAAAAATACGCCGGGAATTATACGCATAAAACTCCCAACGTGCATGAAGCCCGCATAAAACAGAGCTCCAGTACTGTGTAGCATAAAAATATGACTTCAGAGCCATTGGCGTACAACAGAGCTTCAACGCTATTCAGCGTAAAACAGAGCTCCAAAATAACCCGCGTAAAGCAGTACTTCCAGACTGCTCTGGCGTAAAAGGGTTGCTACATCGCCACTCTGGCGTAAAACCTGTCTGCTTTTAATGCAGCGGGAAATTATACGAGGAACTCTTCGTATTCCTCGAATGAACCTGTCAGACGAAGCAGTGAACCTGACTCCTGACAAAGAGTAATGCACGACGATCAAGAGGACGGCTGTAATGATGATTATGCACAGAGCCCCAGACTGTCGTTTAGTGACATAATCCTTGATATAAGTCATTTTTATGCATTCAAGGAATACGCTGCCTATTCTACACAGGCAGAGATGAGCTTTTACGCTCAGGATGAGACGAAATTAGATGTCACGTCAAAAGTTGTTCTTCGTACAGAACTCGAGGCACGTCTCTGCAGTTAATGCGCAAGATGGGGGCAGATCTCTGCATTTAATGCACGAGATTTGGTTCTACTTTTAATGGCTGGGAGAGCCAAAATTAGGGCTAATACGCTCATATCATCATCCCTGCATATTACGCCAACCAGGCTATTTTCAGCTATAGGAGTACGCCGTATGCTATCTCCTGGAAATACGCCAACCAGGCTATTTTCAACTATAGGAGTACGCCGTATGCTATCTCCTCGAAATACGCCAACTCAGGCTATATTTGCAAAGGTACGTGATAAAGCTATTTGGCCCCGAATACGCTCAAGACCTCAGTCAAGGATGGTTAATTGGCTATCTTTACGCTGGTTACCTATCTATGCAGCATCAAGCTTTACGCAGAACTTGGCTTTTACGCCATCAAGACAACTACTTGGCTTTTACGCCATCAGAACAGCTACTTGGCTTTTACGCCATCAGAACAGCTATTTGGCTTTTACGCCAACAAGATGACTATTTGGCTTTTACGCCAACGAGACAGTTATTTGGCTTTTATGCCAACCATCTCTACGCGAGGGGCAGTTATCTACGTGGCTTGTATGCCGTGATCTTCGATGAGCGATTATACGCGTTACCTCATAATGGGACACGCGTCACACACAGATTCAGGAGATCATTCATACGTGGGTAGCAGTTATTATAACCGCCGCGTAAAAGGTGCAGCTCTCTCCGCTGTTCGGTTTCTACGCCGACTGGTCAGTTACTGTGACCGAACTCTATAAATAGAGACTTCCGATCACGGAGGTGAGGGGTGGAATTCGGAGGTCAGGGGTCGAATTCAGAGGTCAGAAAGAGGTCAAGGTCAAGATCAGAGAGAGAGCACATCCAGAGAGTGTTGGTTGACAACTTTGGCAATGAGAGTTCAATCCCTCCTGTAGTCTTTGAAGCTTCTTCTCCTTCTTCTACAGCACTTCTTCGTCATCGTGTGGTCCAAGGGACAAAGTGATCGACCGCAGATCAGACTCCTATAGCAATATTTCCCCAGAATTAAATTTTTGTACTTAACATCCTCGTATAGGATTAATTGTACTTCTTTTTCTTGTTTGTAAACAAAGAAAGGGTTTCGTATAAACCTAGTTTTATTTCTTTCGTTTATCATCAAACATTAGTAAATCGTGCTAAATTTTAATTGCAGTTTTAAGTTTATATTTTAATACATGTACTTAATTGTGATCCTAGGACCGTGACGATACTTTGCGTCTGAATCATATTCGGATGTCGACTTTCGTGCGCGGAGTCGGGTATTGTTAGATTGCATTGTCATCGTATACCGTATAAGTGCAATAATTGCACTAATTACCTTAGGACACTATACACGACTTTCATGTACAGAAGTCTCACTTGAGATATATGAGGATTTTGGCTTCTATTTTAGGACAGTACTTGAGACATGTGCTAGTTGACATTATGTTATTTACACTTGGACTTGAGACATATATAGTGATTGTCTTGTATTTTATGACTTGAGACGTGAAATACATAGGGTTGGGGAGAGCTTACCGTACCACTGGGCTACCAAATTTTACTAGTATTGTAGTACTGCATGTACCTTGACGGGACTTGTACGTACTTACTACTATTATTACTACTATCACTAGTATATGTATGAAACCGGTGGTTTAGCGGACGAGTACGTTTTCACTTGCATACACGTAGATAGATTATGTTAGATACCCTGAGCATGCATATTTTATTTACTGTACTTCAGCTTGAGTTATTCTTGTACTTTGCTATGTCCCCTGAGGACTTGGATCCAGATTATGTCCCCAGGTATAGCAGAGGAGGATTACCCCAAAGTTTATGGGACATGAGTTGACGTAGGAGCGATATTGGCACCAGAGGATGAGGTTGTGCCAAAGGATTTCTCCTGAGTACTCAGTTACTTACTTAGTTATTTATGCTTTATGTTATTTTATATGAGAACTTGGACTTATGAACAAAGTAATTGGTGTTATTATATTTTCTTTATTATTATGGGTTGTTCCCCGATACACTACTTATTTGGACTTGATGATGGACTATATTTTGTTATCTATTATCTTGACTGGTCTATCATATTGAATTATGTTTACTCTCTGTGGATGAGATTAGAATTATATTGTGATAGCTGGTGTAGACTTGTATTTATATTTATTACAGCTTAAGTGCACTCTAACGGGTCCATTAAATTGGGTTGCTCATTGGAATTGTACTGTTGGCCATTGCCACGTGGCTAGTCCCTTGGTATTTTGGGACTGGGGTGTGACATTGTTTTTGTGGTGGCCCATACAGATCTGATAATATATTGCTTCGGATTCCAAATACAGAACCAAGGAAGCCTGCAAATTAGGATAGAATAAATTATAGGATCTCATCCACTTGTTGACCTGTTTTTGACCTCTATATCGACTTCAAAATAAATTTTTGAGTTGCATCCTGCCTTGATTCCTCTGTGCGACTCTCATAGTTTACTTTATGTGCAGAGTAATTGATCCACGAGCCAGCGACGAGACTCTCACAGGTATACCACAAGGTGCTGTGGTCACCTACGACGATGGGGTGACGCCACTGAGTGGAGATCCCTCTACTCAACAAAGCAATCAAGCAGATCAGCACGCCGCGAGGTTCCAGCGAGACGATATTCCCCCACTACCGCAGTTTACTCCACCGATGCCCCTTTTTCCACCAGGTCAGCCTATAGACGGACATCAGATATTCCAAATATTCTACGCAATAATGCAAGTACAACAATAGATTCATCAAGAGGCCCAGCAACGCCAGGCGGAGAACTTGAGGAACAACCTAGTGACAGCACGCATTCGACCCCACCAGCCAAGCAACCATCGACGGGATCCATCTCAGATTTTCGTCAGTTGAAGCCACGTACCTTTTCAGGCAAGAAGGAGCCCACTGAAGTTCATGAGTGGCTCACAAATACTCTTCTTCAATTGGAAGCAACTGAGCTTCCTAGAGAACGTTGGATGATTGCTATCAAGATGTAGTTGATAGGCAATGCGCATCATTGGTGGCTATCCGAGGAGAGTAGGCTAGGCTCAGACCGAGCCACTTGGGAGAAGTTCTCTAGACTCTTCCAGGAGATGTACATTCCATCCATTGCTAGAGCGAAACTTAGGGATAAGTTTAACCGCCTCACTCAAGGAAATATAACAGTAGAAGAGTACAATGCAGAGTTCATTCGTTTGAGTCGCTTCGCCCCTACTCTGATTCCGACAGAAGAGGAGAAGGCGGAGAAGTTCTTTGACGGACTTAGCTTTGAGCTACAGAGATTGATCGGCTCTGTTGCACCTACTTCATTCACTAACGTCCTTACCGCAGCACGACGCATAGAGCGTATCAACCGGAGAGAGTCCAGCCAGAAACGGTCGCACCGACTAGCACCCGCCAGAGTACCCCATGGAGGAGCTACTAAGAGACCTCACATGCACCAGCCACCTAGAGCAGCCCTGCAGGCACCACTAATATTTTAATATTATGGCAAGCGAGGTTATATTGAGAGCGAATGCAGACGCAAGTTGAGACTATGCTTGGTTTGCGGATTAGGACAGCACTCAGCACGTGACTGTACGAGGGCACCTATGATTCACCAACCAGCCTTACTAGCACTAAGACCCGACCAACAGCCACCTAGGCCAGCTTATCCAGCATTGGGAGCACCACAAACGGGAGCTGGAGGAGTCAGACCACCAGCTCCAGGAGGATATCAGCCAAGGCCACCTTTGGCACCACAGGCAGTATAATTCCAGCAGGCTCGACAACATAGAGGACTAACTCAGGGGCGAGGGCATGCATTTGCCATGACTATTGCAGAGGAAGCTACTGCAGGAGAGGTCATCGTAGGTACTATATTAGTAGCTTCATTACCTGTTGTAGTTTTATTCGATTCTGGAGCATCGCATTCATTCATAGCTGCTAGCTCCGTAGCCACACATAGAGTAGCTACCGCACCCCTTCCGAAGACTATGAGAATTCTTACGGGAGGCAGAATTATCCCAGTTAGTGACATTTATAGATCTTGTTCGGTAGTAGTATGTGGGAGAGAGATGCAAGCTTAAATTTTGATCTTTTCCATGCCGGATTATGATGTTGTACTTGGTATGGACTGGATGAGTCAGTACCATACGACTCTAGATTTTCTGCATGGACAGGTTATATTTAGACCGCCTGGACATCCGGAGTTTGAGTTTCTTCGGGGAGCCAAAGAGCAAGGTGTTCAGCCTACACTTAAGGCACTCTCTGAAGAAGGGGAGCCCGAGTACCAAAATATTGTATCAGAGTTTGTGGATGTATTTTCTGATGATCTTTCAAGCTTACCACCTGATCGAAAAATAGAATTCACAATAGACTTGACTCCAGGAGTAGAGCCTATCACTTCATCAGTGTACCGGTTAGCACCTAAGGAGTTGGTAGAATTGAAGAAGTAAGTTGATGATCTTTTGGAGAAGGAATTTATTCGGCTCAGTGTTTCACCATGGGGAGCACTCATACTATTTATGCCGAAGAAGGATGGGACGGTATGCCTGTGTATTGACTACAGGACACTGAATGCCGTAACCATCAAGAACCGGTATCCCTTGCCGCGTATTGACGATCTGTTCGATCAGTTGAGTGGTGCTCGTGTATTCTCAAAGATCGATCTCAGATCCTGTTATCATCAAATTAGAGTGCGGAAAGAGGATATATCGAAGACAACCTTCAGGACCAAGTACGGACACTATGAGTTCTTAGTTATGTTGTTTGGTTTAACCAACGCGCCACCTGTGTTTATGAGTCTGATGAATAGAGTCTTCCATCAGTACTTGGACAAGTTCATAGTTGTGTTTATTGATGACATCTTGGTATACTCCAAGAGCCACGAAGAGCACGAGGAGCATCTCAGAATCGTGCTGGAGACGCTGAGACAGGAGAGACTGTACGCCAAACTCAGCAAATATGAGTTTTGTTTGGATATGGTGCCTTTCCTGGGACATATCATATCTGGAGAAGGACTTACAGTTGATCAGGAGAAGGTTGCTGCAATAAAAACTTGGCCCACACCTACATCAGTTGTGGAGGTGAGAAGTTTTCTCGGACTTACTGGATATTATCGGAGATTCATGGAGAACTTCTCAAGGATTGCAGAGCCTATGACTCAGTTGACGCATAAGGACCAGGAGTTTGCATGGACGGAAGATTGCCAGAAGGCCTTTGAGGAGTTGAATAGATGATTAACGACAACACCGGTCTTGACTCTTCCTTCATGATCGGGAGGATTCGTAGTTTATAGTGATTGATGCAGCATGGCAAAGTTATTGCTTATGCATCGAGGCAGCTGAAGGTTCATGAGAAAAACTATCCGACGCACGATCTCGAGCTAGCTGCGGTAATATTTGCATTAAAGATATGGAGGCACTATCTTTACGGAGAGAGGGTAAAAATTTTTACTGATCACAATAGTCTGAAGTATGTCTATACTCAGAAAGAGCTCAACATGAGGCAGAGACGTTGGTTAGAGTTGATGGTCGATTTTGATATAGATTTACAGTACCATCCGGGCAAGGCGAACATCGTAGCAGCCGCACTCAGCAGAAAGCCCACAGCTTATTTTTTGACGATGCAGCCCCAGCTATTAGAGGACCTACAGAAGCTCGGGATAGAGGTTATTTTGCTAGGGTAGAGTGGGCAGTTGGCGGATCTTGAGGTTAAGTTATCACTAGTGGAGAGGATTAAGGCGGCATTGCCTACAGATGCTAGATTTCAGAGACTTAAAGAGAAGATGGAAGCCGGCATACAGACGGGACTTCGAATACATGAGGACGGGACGTTAAGGTACAAAAATCGCCTATATGTTCTGAATGGGGAGTTGAGACATGAGTTAATATTTGGAGTACATAGCTCCATGTACTCTATTCATCCGGGAGGTACGAAGATGTACCAAGATTTGAGACAATACTATTGGTGGCATGGGATGAAGAGAGAGATTGTGCAGTTTGTGGCAAAATGTTTGGTCTGTCAGCAAGTTAAGGCCGAGCATCAGAGAACCGCTGGTATGTTACAACCGCTTTCCATACCCGAATGGAAGTGGAAACATATCACTATGGATTTCATTACAGGATTTCCAAGAAGCCCCAGTGGGAAGGATACAATTTGGGTTATTGTGGATCGACTCACCAAATCGGTACATTTTTTGCCGTTCAGAGTTGGACAGTCCACACAGATTCTAGCCGACATGTATATACGACAGATCATAAGGTAACATGGAGGACCGGTTAGTATTGTGTCTGATCGTGACTCAAGATTCGCATCCCATTTTTGGTGGAGCATGCAGGAGAGTCTTGGCACCCGACTCAAGTTTAGAACTGCTTAGCATCCAAAGATAGATGGTCAGTCGGAGCGCACGATTCAGATCCTAGAGGATATGCTGAGGTCGTGTATGTTAGACTTCGGAGGATCTTGGGAAGACCATTTGCACTTGGTGGAGTTCTCTTACAATAACAGCTACCAGACGAGCATCCAGATGGCACCTTTTGAGGTGATGTACGGCAGGAAGTGCATGTCACCGATATGTTGGAGTGATGTTGGCGAGTGTCAGATACTCGGTCCAGAGTTAGTGATGCATACAGTTGAGAAGGTGAAGCAAATTCAGAGTCATCTTCGTGCAGCTCAGGACAGACAAAAGCATTGGGCTGACACACACCGCCGACCTTTGGAGTTCAAGGAAGGCGACATGTGTTCTTGAGGATCTCACCTACTCGAGGTACTATTCAATTCGGGAGCAGAGGCAAGCTGAGCCCAAGGTACATTAGGCCATTTAATATTTTGGAGCGTAATGGTGAGGTGGCGTACCGTCTTGCATTACCCCCATCTCTAGAGGGAGTGTATGATGTATTCCATGTCTCACAGCTGAGGAGGTACGTGACTGACCCAAGTCACATAGTCGATCATTCTGATATTTCAGTAGGACCGAGCTTGAGTTATGAGGAGCAGCCAGTTGGGATACTTGACATTAGTGAGAAGATATTACGGGGACAGACGATCAGACTGGTTCGGATAGCTTGGAACATCACTCCCCAGGCGAATCCACTTGGGAGCGAGAGGATGTCATACGCCAGCGTTATCCTCACTTATTCTTGGATGCATGTATGACCTAAGAACTACCCATAGATTACCATGTCTTTATAAATTCCTTAGTAGTTAAATTCTTAATTGCGAGGACTTAATTCTTTTAAGTTGGGTAGATTGTAAACCCCCTGATTTTAAATTTTAAATATTATTATTTTTATTATTGGTATTATGTAATTATTGAGATTAAGGAAGAATTTTCATTATTTTTTAGCTAATTAAAAAATATAAAATTCATGGATAGATATTTATGTATATTTATTAATTACAAATATTTCACAAAAAATATTTTTTTGGTGTACAACTACTATTAAAATATTATAGATTTTTTTCTGAATGGCTATATATATATATATATATATATATATATATATATATATATATATATATATATATATATATATATATATATATATATATATATATATATATGTGTGTGTGTGTGTGTGTGTGTGTGTGTGTGTGTGTGTGTGTGGTAATATAAAAGAATAAAAATAAATAAACCCAAACCCGAAACCCAATCCAAACCCGAAACCCCCGACCCCTATGTTCATCTCCCGAAAACCCCGACCCCTATGTTCACCTCCCGACCCCCCCCCCCTCCACTCCATTTATACCCCCACTGCCATCACCATCAGATCATCACCATCATACCATCACCAGTCACCCTTTTCCTGCGCCCAGACGAACACCTCCACCATCGCCCGACGACGTCGATCGCCGCCGCACGTCGCCACAAACAGACCCGCACCCGAATCGCGAGCAGCAGAGCACTCGAAGTACCCTTTTCCCCATCTCTGTTTCTCTCTACACAGGTAACCAAACAATGAACCGTCAAATCCTACGTAAAGACTGCATAACCCCCATGAATCATTTCAAAATAATTTAGTTTATCATGCTCTGTATCAATTGCAAATCGAGACACAAAACAGAAAAAACTGACTGAGTTTTTAGGAACAAAAACTGTTCCAGGTACATGTGTTTAAGTTCCATTATCTCCAAAATAACATACGATGCTAAAATTCTACTTGAACAGACTTCTTAAAAATATAACCTAGTTTTAATCTCTTTAAATACTTTCACTTAATTTAATTTATTCCGTGATTAATTTAATGCTGAAAGCTGTCAAAAACTTGATTTTAAAATCTAAAATATTCTGAAACGGGGTGAGTCCCGCCAAACGAGACAACTTTGCATGCGGATTATGCCGAAAGGCATGTATCATCAACGCGGATGTGTAGGATTTCGTAAAACTTGATTTGGATGTGCGTGCACACCGGAATCAACGCGTATCCGTAAAAAAATACCGTATCGGCATATTTCAACACATTATCATAACTTCGTGTGTGCTTGTCGTTTTACAACGAAACTTGTGCCATCGGATTTGCAGCGTTACGCTGGTCTTGTGACCCAAGTTTGGTTCGATTCTGAGAACGTTGACGAAACATCGTTTCGCGGGCCCCACGGTTCCACTGGACGGGTGATTTCGTGACCGGCTCACCGGAATCCAAATTCTGACACTTCGTTGAGTTTGTGCCATTGTTCTGGACTTGTGGACATTAAGTTTGTTAAATTTGGAGAACTTTATCTCTGACATATTTTACGGTGCAAAATGGATCACAATTGGATACCGCTTTGACCCGAAACTGTCGTTTTTGTCCCTGTGTCCAATTTAGACTTATGAGTAGTCAATTCTAGCTATTTCTTATGTTCTAAAAATGTTGGTGATATCTGTTGCAGCATATGGAGACGTTCGTGTGGATTCTATCTTTTTGGGAGCAGTTGACGCATTGAGCTCGCTACTTGGACCTCACTATATCCAGAATCCATGCAAGTGTACCTTGCCTTGGTCTCAGTAAATCATGCTAAATTTTAACTACAGTTTTAAGTTTATATTTTAATACATGTACTTAATTGTGACCCTAGGACCGTGACGATACTTTGCGTCTGAATCATATTCCGGTGTCGACTTTCGTGCGCGGAGTCGGGTATTGTTAGATTGCAGTGTCATCGTATACCGTATAAGTGCAATACTTGCACTAATTACCTTAGGACACTATACACGACTTTTATGTACAGAAGCCTCACTTGAGATATTCGAGGATTCCGACTTCTATTTTAGGATAGGACTTGAGACATGTGCTAGTTGACATTATGTTATTTACACTTGGACTTGAGACATAGATAGTGATTGTCTTACGTTTAGTGACTTGAGGCGTGAGATACATGGGGTTGGGGAGAACCTACCGTACCGCTGGGCTACCAAATTCTACTAGTATTATAGTACTGCAGGTACCTTAACGGGGCTTGTACGCACTTACTACTATTATTACTACTATCACTAGTACCCTAGTATATGTATGAAACCGGTGGTTTAGCGGACGAGTATATTTTCACTTGCATACACGTAGATGGATTATGTTAGATACCATGAGCATACATATTTTATTTACTGTACTTCGACTTGAGTTATTCGTGTACCTTGCTATGTTCCCCGAGGACCTGGATCCGGATTATGTCCCCAGGTATAGCAGAGGAGGATTACCCCAAAGTTTACGGGACATGAGCTGACGTAGGAGCGGTACTGTAAACACCCGATTTTTTATTTAATTTTGTCTTTTTTTTAATATTTTAAAATTTTGGAATTCTACTTAGCTAATTAGAAATATATAATTTATTGATAACTTTTATAAATATTATTTAATTTTAGTAATTAAAATAAGTCAGAAAACTAATTTTTGAATGTAATAGAATTTTTAAAGTAGTATAAATTTTTTCTATAATTTATTTCAGGTGCAAACCTATTTTTGTATATATATATATATATATATATATATATATATATATATATAAGAGTATAAAAGAATAAGAATAATAATAAACCAAACCCTAAACCAAAACCCGAAACCCAAACCCAAAACAAAACCCAAAACGAAACCCAAAACCCGAAACCCCCTCAGCTACAGTAACCCCCTCCGTTCAGCTGCTGTAACGCCCTGACCCCTCTGTTCCTATCCCGAAACTCCCATTCACTCTATTTATTCACCATCAGACCACCACCATCCCTTCCCCTGCATCCAGACAAACACTCCACAGTAATCGACCGTTGTTGATCGCCGTCGATCGCCGCCGCAAGCAGAGCCGCCCCGAATCGCGAGCAACAGAGTACTTGAGGTACCCTTTTTCCCATCTCTGTTTCTTTCTACACAATTAACCAAAAAATGAACCGTCGAATCCTATGTGAAGACCACATGACCCCCATGAAACCTGTATAAATAGTTTAGTTTATCGTGTCCTGTATCGATCGTAAATCGCGACACAATACAGGAAAAAATGAATGAGTTTTAGGAACAGAAACTGTTCTAGGTACACGTGTTTAAGTTTCGTTATCTCCATAACAGCATGCGATGTTAAAATTCTACTTGAACAAACTTCTTGATAACATAACCTAATTTTAATTCCTTTAAACACTTTCTCTAGATTCGATTTATTCTGTGTTATATTTAATACTAAAATATGTCAAAAACTTGTTTCAAAAACCCAATTTTTTTTTATACGGAGTCCGTCCCGCCAAATGAGATAACTTTGTTGTATGCGGATTGCACCAAAAGGTGCATATCGTAAACGCGGACATATAAGATTTTGCAGAACTTGATTTGGATGTGCGTGCACACTGGAATCAACGCGTATCCGTCAAAAAATACCGTATCGGTCTATTCCGATACCTCGTCATAACTTCGTGTATACTCGTCGGTTCACAACGAAACTTATGCCATCGGATTCGCAGCATTACGCTGGTCCTGTGACCCAAGTTTGGTTCAATTATGAGAACATTGACGAAATACCGTTTTACGGGCCCTACGGTTCTATTTGACTGGTGATTTCGTGACCGGCTCACCGGAATCCAATTTTGGATACTCCGTTGAGTTCGTGTCATTATTCTGGACTCGTAGATACTAAGTTTGCTAAATTTGGATAACTTTATCTTCGGTACGTTTTACGGTGCAAAGTGGGCCACAAATGGACACCGCTTTGACCCAAAATTGTCGTTTTTGTTCCTGTGTCCAAATTGGACTTATGGATAGTCAATTCTAGCTATTTCAAGTATTTTGAGAACATTGGTGATGTTTGTTTCAGCATTCGGAGGTGTACGTGCAGATTCTACTTTTCCAGGAGCAGTTGACGGAGTTCAGAACCCAGACAAGTGTACCTTGCCAAACTTGCAGTAGATCATGTTATATTATCTGCTTGTGTTTCTTATATATATATATATATATATATATATATATATATATATATATATATATATATATATATATATATTCTTGTGAAGTACTTGTTCAACCTAGGACCGTGAGACGTTGTTCAGCGTCCGAACAAGATTTGGGTGTCGACGCCGTACACGGAGTCGTGTAACGTCATTAGAGAGTTGATTCCACGATCCTATTTTTACGTGCTTGCTTTACCAAGTGCGTCATACCGTAGGACACTTAAAACTATTTCATATGACAGAATCTTTTTTGAGTTGTTCATGGTGATTCTGTATAGGCTTACAAGATTCGTGATATGATACTTGCATATTATATAGATATCATTATGACTCGTTGTACTAGCTAGAGGTCTTGATCTTGCGTGTTATGGACATGAGACGTCGTGGACATGAGACGCGAGGTTACATTGGTGGGGAGAGACACACCATACTACAGGCTGATTATGTTTATATATATACTATATTACTGGAGGTGCCTTAGACTCTGTCTCAGATCTTTGGCACATTTACTAGCCCTACGAGATATTACTTGCTGCTATGGGCTCCCCGACACAGAGCCTGTAGTGGTTTCAGCCTGAGTATGAGTGATATTCTCACGTGCATATCACTTAGATGGTTACAATAGTTTACCCTTGAGTATGTGGCATTATACTGTTTTACTTTTGGCATGTTATTTTTTGTACCTTGTTACGTCCCTCTGAGGACATGGTCCCTTACCAGTTTTGCAGCATAGACCGTTATGGAGCCTGCCTGGATTTGCTGATGTGTTATTTTGTCATGCGGACATTGGTGCCAAGTACTTATATCATTTCTACCGGAGTTATGGTTAGTTATTTATGTTGTTTATTCACCTGCTGATGTACCTAGTTTTATAGACTCATATTCCTTTCTCGAGTCTATTCGAGCTTGTGTGTTACTGGGCGGCCGACTTTAGCACATGTAGCTCATTCTTGTTATATTCTGTTCATTGTGGATTGAGGCTTAGATATTTATATTTACTTGATTATTTAGATAATGACCATTATAATACAGCTTATACGTATTCGAGTCGGACCAGAATTTGGTCGAATGCGTAGCTGACATATTACGTATTCCTAGTCCCTCGTATTTTGGGACTGGGACGTGACAAGTACTGACACCAGAGGACGAGGTTATGCCAGAGAATTTCTTCTGAGTAATCAGTTACTTACTTAGTTTTTTATGCTTTGTGTTATTTCATATGAGAACTTGGACTTATGAACAAAGTAATTGGTGTTATTATCTTTTCTTTATTGTGACAGTTTGTTCCCCGAGACACTACTTATTTGGACTTGATGATGGACTATATTTTGTTATCTATTATCTTGACTGATCTATCATATTGAATTGTGTTTACTCTCTGTGGATGAGATTAGAATTATATTGTGATAGCTAGTGTAGACTTGTATTTATATTTATTACAGCTTAAGTGCACTCTAACGGGTCCATTAAATTGAGTTGTCCATTGGAGTTGTACTGTTGGCTATTGCCACGTGGCTAGTCCCTTGGTATTTTGAGACTGTGGCATGACACAGGTCGGACTTGGACTCAGACTAAACTTATGATTCATCGGATTGGACTCGAGTTGAGCTCAAGTCCGACCCAACCCGTCCGAGTTGCACCCCTAATAGTAGTAGATAATCCTCTAAGTTGGTAGAAAATCATAAAGATTATCACACCCACCGTGGGCCTGCCCAACATAAACCGGCCCATACGAGTCCGACCATAATCATTTCACCATCAAAGATTCAAAATTATGTACTCTTCAACTCGAAGCAAAGGACCCCACACTCCACAGCCATCAGCGGACCGCCCGAAGAACCGCGTGAACGACCGCACCGCACCGCACCGAAGAAACAGCAGCGAAAAAAAAAACTGGGCGTGCGTTTATCATCCCAAACTTAAAATCTCAACTCAGTCCAAGCAGTTTCCAAACTCTCTCTCTAAAGATCGAAGAAGAAGACCTCCTTCTACAAAATCTAGGGTTAGGGCTTCTAGATCCGGATCCACCACCACCATGGACGCCATGGCGGAGCTGATGAAACTATCCGAGTCGATGATGCAGGCGGCGGCTCTCCTCGCCGACGAAGACCTCGACTCCTCCTCCTCGAAGAGGCCCTCCACTTTCCTCAACGTCGTCGCTCTCGGCAACGTCGTAAGTAACTAGCAACTGCTCGATTCGAATCATCAGTTGAAGAGTAGATTTTGTTTATGACTGTGGTTGGATTCTCAGGGCGCTGGGAAATCTGCGGTGCTGAACAGCTTGATCGGCCACCCGGTGCTGGTACGGTTGATTAGCTTTGATTAGGATTTGCAAGAATTTGTTTCTATATATATATATATATATATATATATATTGATGGGATTGTTTCGGCGCAGCCGACTGGGGAGAACGGCGCAACGCGGGCGCCAATCGGCATCGATCTCGTCACCGATGGCTCGCTGAGCAGCAGATCCATAGTCCTGCAGATCGACAGCAAGACCCACCAGGTTACGGCGAGTAAGATCGGTTCTTGCTTTCGTCTATTGATAGTAGGAATGTAGACACGAGTTTCTTACCGGTTCTTTTTTGGGTGTTGGGGTGTAGGCGCCCTTCGGCACTCTCTTCAGGACAGGCTCAGCAAAGCGGCGGCGTCCGGCGGGGGAAGGGGCCGGGCGGACGAGATCTATTTGAAGATCCGTACCAGCACAGGTTTGTCATTTTTATCTGTATTTACGTGGGTGTCGGTTGCACTTTGTTGTCGTCATGATTCTCTAGGACTACATATTATAGGTCTTCACACTAGCATTTTATAGTCTTTATCGCCGAAAGTGCAAGCTTTTCCAATAATTTGATCATGACTTTGACGACGACGACGACAAGAACAACAACCACCTTCATCCCTTGGTGTCGGCTGTTTGAATCCTCTTCTCACACTCGTCTCTGTCCAGGGCCATTTTCTCTGTGACGATAACAAAATCCACTTCTTTAACTTAACACTTCAAGCCATGTCGTCTAGGTCTACTCTACTCTAGTCCTAGTCCTAGTAGTTCCATTGACTACTATATTATCACTCCTCCTTAGAGAATCTCAGAATCATATATTGGTCTACAAAGGATACCCTCATTTTTTATCTATCCTAAATGTATTGCCACTAATCCATCTTAGCATTCTCATTCGGTGCCTATACTAACTTTATCGACATGTTTTTTTAATATAGTCCGTAAAGTTAGTATAGACGCCAAAATGAGAATGCTAAAGTTAGTATATATATATTTTGAAATTGGTAATTCAAATGCTAGATGTATATAATCAGGACTTTTTATTACAACTCTCACTCTACCGCACTCGGTTATCAACTCATCTTTGCCGTATTTGGCGTCCCATACTCCACGTCCACAACGCCTTTCTTAATATCCAACTCAGCACCGTCTTGCACATTCGTCCACATTGAACCCTCCCCAAGAAAGCACTTCCAGGGGGATTCAAACCTCCACGTGCCAGACCCGGGTGCTTATGCCTCCAAATCCTGAGAAGAGAACTCTACCCCGTGTTTCATTAAAGAGATTTAACGAAACAAAGAGTCCAAAATATTAAACTAAAGTAATGAAGTATTTCCTGATATGTTATGAATGCATATTTAGCTGTGTATCGTGTTATTTGTATTCACATGTTACACTGGGGATTTAGCCCATTCATAGTACTAATAGTTGCCCCTATATTAGTGATAGAATGTTACTGAGAAAAACAGAAGTATGATTGAAGAAAGCACGGATGACACTGGATGGTTAGGCAGCTGCTTAAGTAGCCACTAACCTGAATAATCAAGCAGCTGTCTGGGCTTTCCACAAATAGATATTTGAAGGCTAGGTGCCTAGATGGCAACTCAGACTTCAAATGATTTAACTAGACAATCAAGGTTATACTGGACGTGCACGTGTTAGGTTCCTTAGATTTGTCACAAATAGTCTTATCTAGAACAATCTATTTACGCTATCTTAGACTCCAAAGCTATAGTTGACAATTGCAAGCAATTTGTTCTTATAATTAACCAGTTATACAATCAAGTCACAAGGATTGAGCCATCAATGATTAAACAGATATAGCTATGATATAAATCGTGATATCAAGCTCGAAGTTCTAAGAAGTGGAGGAATCTTGCATGATTGCAAGCATAGCTAAAGAAAAAGAGGAGGGAATCGGAAGAATAACGAAGAAGAAAGACACAACTGAGTGCCGAACAAAAAATAGGAGAAGGGGAGAGAAGAAAGTGGTAGATAAATCCCAGGACAAAGAGAAGAGGATACAACCCTTTAAATCAAGAACCAACAACTATTTAGGAGATCAAACAGAAGAAACATCATGAGTGAAGTTATATTGCCAGCTTCATGAGCTGCGAAGTGTCTAATGTTATTTTTTAAATGCCCAGACGACAACTTCTAGAAACGCATATTTAGATATATATATCTCATTATAGACCACCTGACACTTGCTACTGCTTAAGCGCCTCGGTTGAAGTGCATATTTTTAATAATGTAAATGTAGACCCATTAGATCACTGTAACGTGGATGAAGATATCAAGGGACCCCGTGGTTAATTTAGAGAATCAACATTGGTATTACTGTATAAGTAGCTTTATTGATGTTTGAATACTTGAGGGTTTGAGCAATAGTTTATCAAGTGGACACAAATGGTTTTTATTTTTTTTTAATTATCTGGCAAATCAGACATGGCTTTCATATGGATTAGGTTTTACATTCAACTTGAATGATTATTACATAGCAATTAACAGGGTTTGAATAGTTTATGTACAGAGCTCTATGCCAGTAGTTTAAGGCCTTGACTATAATTAGAATTTGGAAACGCCAACTCCATATTGATAAAATATGAGCTTTATTTGTTTCTATTGTTAAATTGCCATTCCAGTGCATGCTAACTTCAAGGAGGTTGTGTGAAAAAGGATGCCTTGAAAATGTTGAGCATATGCATAATGGGAAATTATGAGCATCACCGAAACATGCTAACATTGACTTGCAGGCAGATGCTATTATGATAATCAAAGAGTTTATATATACCAGTTGCCAAATAGAAATTTTAGGACAAAGCTCGGATGTATGGAACTCAATTTCAGTGGCGTGACCTTTAAAATGAAGTTCCCATCAAAATTAGTTACATGTAGTTCGAGAAATGGTGGTTCGGTAGTGGTGGATCTATTATTTAAGTTAGGGAAGGGATTAGAATTTTTTTTTTAATAAGAGAAGTGAGATTAAAATTTTATGTTCCAGATTCAAGCTTTGTTATTTCATCGCACTTTTGCAATAGATTATAAAACCATTGTCGTTTTATACAACTATTGTTGTAAATGTTTAGAATATTCAGCAACAAAGGGTGTCCAAGCACTATTAAAATGAATGCAGCAAAATGGGATTTAAGGTGGATGTACTACAAAGTAGGAAGTATAGTATGGTGATTTGAGTTTTTTGAAAGAGGTCTTGAAGTAGCATGAATTGAACATGTTGACAACAGATGGCGAGCTGACCAAGATGGCACATATTTGCACATTAAAGAGCTAACGTTAGGAGGCCCTGGTAAGCTGACACAACACTTTATAATGGAAGGTTAGAGTCTAGACATGGGGAGTACCTTGGTTAAATTGGATAGAACTCAAGGAACTTCGGAAAGCTTGTTCTGAGACTCGTGACACTTGTTGACGTGCTTAATGTGAGAAATTGAGCCGTTGAATGGAAAGTTGCGAGCTTTATATTTAATTAATGACTACCCTAGTTGAATGTTTCAAAAATCTTTTCAAAAATCTATACCTCATATATATTGCTAATGATGAATGCGGTACTTGGCATGATTGTAGGCTTTGATACTTGCATCATGGAGGACGTAGGTTGAATCATCAACTCATCCTCTACCAAAATTGTTTATATTTGTGTGTGTGTGTCTGGGGCAGGGGTTGTCGTTGTAAGGCTGTGCATATTTTGATCCTCACAAGGCCTTGCCATAGCAGGGGCCTTATGGAAATGGGAAACCCCCTTTTTATAGTGACAAGGTATCTAATGTGAAAGTTTCCCACTTAGGCTCAAGTGTGTGTTTGTATGATAATGAAACGTAGTTATTATGTCTTACACTTTTATTTTTATCTGGTACTTTACTTTACTGGTAATTTTCTTCACCTGTGTTATTTTGATTTCTGGCTGACATGCTTTCTTTTCCCAGCTCCTCCATTGAAATTGATCGATTTACCTGGTTTAGATCAAAGGGTTATGGATGAGTCGACGGTAAGTTGCTGCTGCTATTCATTTCCTTCATTAAAAATAAGGCGCATGTTATGAATATTGTTTTCTTTACAAGCACTAGCAGCTATTATTGCTTTATAAGCTGCTAAAGTCGATAAGCCAATGAAGTGGTCTTGAGTAGCTGCAGCATAGCATAATATAGAAGTTAGAACTTTGAACCATTACTGAACAGAACAATCATTATTGTTCTGGATTTACTTGGCAGGCTTGCTGTACGTTTTTTTTTCTACCTTGTGTTTGTTTCAAATTCTTATCAAACAGTGATTTTTTTTCTTGGCTGTCCCTATTGGGCGACGGTCTGTTCATTTAATTTTCCAGCTAAGTGACTATGCTGCACATAATGATGCAATATTGCTAGTCGTAGTGCCTGCTGCACAGGCACCAGAGATTGCTTCGTCTCGAGCTCTTCGACTGGCAAAGGAATTTGATTCTGATGGTTTGTCCTATTTCCATATTCTGTTTCTGTTGTCATAAACTAAAAATGTAATAGTAAATCTATATGCAATGTATGAAGGTGTTCGAGAACTTTTTTTGTCCCATTACAGTAACACAACTTAATTGTTATTCCATATAGGGACAAGAACAATTGGCGTTGTTAGCAAAATTGATCAAGCAGCCGGAGATCAAAAAGTAATTTCAGCTGTGCAAGCTCTTTTGTCAAATCAGGGCCCAAGAAGTGCTTCAGACATTCCATGGGTTGCTCTCATTGGACAGTCTGTTTCTATAGCTTCTTCACAAGCTGGATCAGTAGGCTCTGAGAACTCACTTGAAACTGCCTGGAGAGCTGAGAAAGATAGTCTTAGATCTATACTGACTGGAGCTCCTCAGACTATGCTTGGCAGAGTAGCTTTGGTAGAAAATCTTGCCAAACAAATACGAAAGAGAATGAAAGTCAGGCTTCCCAATCTACTTTCAGGGTAAGCTATTATAATTTCTTTAGATCCATGCCCAACAACATCATATGATTTAGAACATTAGATTAAAACATCTAAATGCCGTTTGCAGTAACTCGTATACAGAAAGACATATCGCAAGAGTTAGAATCCATTAGATTAGAAGCTGTATCCTTATTTGACGCAGTACTCCTGTGCCGAAGTGTTAATTGTTTACTTGAAAATGAAAATATTTTTAAGACAAAATATCTTGATGGTTTCTACAGTGTCCACTAAATATACTTTATAAACATTCATCGTTTCCTTTTGGAGTTATATGAAATATTCGTTTTATTTCTCTAAGGCTGTTCTAGTTATGTATGTTAAGAGGATCTCTTATATATGTGTGTTAAGAGAGGCGTTAACTCATTTGCTAGTATGACATTTGCCACATGGAAAAAAGAGGATCACTTGTTTTAATATAAGTGGCGGGAACCATATTCCACTTTTATGAAAAAGGAAACACCCTTTATCAAAACATGTGGTCCTATTGCCACTTTGTGCATGTCACAAATGAGAGGCTATATATATATATATATATATATATATATATATATATATATATATCAGCAAATCTGATCCTATTCCTTACATCATTTTTAAGTTGATCTGGATGGTAAGGACTCTCTGGATTAGGCGGGTGTTTTATGGACCATTGGATTCTAATTAATTGAATCCAACATACATGATTTAACTCATCTTTGTTCGAGTAGAGGGGTCAAATGCAAAGCCTAATAGTTTCTCTCCCCTTCACTCGCACGCTGCAATGTCTCTTTTCTGAGTTCTCTCTTTGCTTACACTCTTCCTCTCCTCTACATTCTGAACCCCTTCTCCAATTCAATGCTCCTCTTGATAGCCCTCTCAAAATCTCCAACAACGCTTCATCCACTCTTGTTTCTCCCCTTCATGTATCTGCCATCGCCGCCGCCATTGCTTTCTCTTCCAAAACCATCTCTCCTACTGTTCCCACCATTTCCATTAGTGTCATCAACATTGGAAGCATCAACATGTCACTGCAGGAGTTTGCACATTAATTTGCAGTGGTTGGCCGGCAGATTGAAATTGTTTGTGTTTGATAAAATTCTTGAGATTTTTTTTTTTACAATGCTGCAACATGAGTCGGATCCCAACAGGCAGTGACATGTTGCAATACCATAATGGCGAAGCCACTGTGCAGTGACAACCACCACTATTCCCTAATGAGTTAATGGGCCAACCTTGCTTAATGGTTGTAATCAATTGTCAAAGATAATTCTGAATGATGTTTGCCAGACATTTAGTTTAGTTTGAACTGTCCCTGTCAATTTAGTGCTTCTAGTTCTGTTGATTATATTGTTGGAATACATTTATTGCAACTTTTCTGGAATTTCCTTGAAAGTTGTCAAGAAGCATCTATATCTTCTGATGATAATGGGGTAAGGAGATTGAATATTGACACTGTTAAAATTGTTGTGCAGACAATAGCAGATATCTTTGTTGTTTAACTTGTTCATTTATTGACTATATATTACGGTTATGGCTTCAGAACTCTGCTTGAGTTCAATTATTTTTTCCTTTCCACATGGCTTGACACTGTAAGCAATAACCTTCCAGCAAGTTTGTCAGCAATTGTCATAAACTAAAACACAATTATTGAAGTTGAAAGGCACTAATGTTAGCTTAATGTAAACTTTATAATAACAATAGCGAACTTTTGCACAAAACTTCCTAGCAAGATCCCATTGAGATGCCAAGATAAAATTTTGTTTATAAGATTATATAACCATCAAGTAGACAAGCCCCAACTCTTTACCAAAATAAACAATCGAAACTCCTCAATCCATGTTTACCAACGAAGCATTCGGCGTCCAAACTCTTCGACAAAGCAAACAAGTTGTTCCTTTATAATATATAGATGGCACAAGTATTGGGAAAAGCTGAATTTATTATTCGAAAGACATGGGAAAGTTGAATTTATTATTTGCTCTCAAGTTTTTACTAGTAGAGAAATTTTAGGAGAGCTGCCTTTCTCCTTCATTGTGCTACATGTAATCTTTTGATTCTGCACTCCATGCAGTTAGCTTAATATATATATACGGCCTTCTCAGGAACAGCCACACACCACGAGAGGACTTGGCCTTAGACCCATTTCCATTTGCTCTTTTGAAAGGCAATCAACATTCAAAATCCATAGACATGGGCTCAGACTATTCATAATTTTATCATGGATTCCAGAAAATCATCTGGACTAATTAAGAAGTATAGTACTGTCAAAATACAACTATCACAACCAATTGATATTAGATAAATGAAGTAATGATCTTACATTCACAAAACAACAAAGAGTTCCATTCTCTTAATACATGTACATAGGACATGGGATCACAAGAATTAGACTACAAAATATACTATCATCTCAACTACACCTTATGTACAATATCTGCTCATGAGCTCAATTACACCTTATGTAGCATACCTTATCAGTAAAGAAACTATCTATTCTGAAAAAAATTAATGAGCAAGATATTGAGGACTACTCAATGTTCTTGACCAAAATAATTGGCTCTGCACACTAAGACACCATTTGCATGGTGTCACTATATGTTGTGATATAGTAGTTATTGAGGCACTACACCAGGTCAAAGTGTCTTCACAGTAATTTTATCGAACATATAGAGTACGATGCTTGCATACACATACAAAGTATTTTTGTGCGGGGAGTTGGGGTTGGGAACTGCAGTGCCATGCTCTCTTGAATGATACCAGTAGAGTAGAGGTGTTCGTTTGTCGAGATCGGAGAGGGAATGGAGGTGTTAAACAGATATAGAAGGACAAATGGACGGGTTTAAACTTTAAAGGGAAGCAATAGCGATCAAAGAGGAGGGATTATGATATTGGTTGTGGAGGAGGCAATAATAATGATGACCACGAGGGTAATTGTGATTTGGGAGAGCGAGTGATCAGAGAGGAGAGAGGCTGGAGGCTACCCGAGAAGAAAAGGGAGATTCTCATAAGTTTTTGAAAATCTGGGACCCCTCAACTCGAACAAAGATAGGTTAGATCCTGTACGTTTATAATTAACATAAATTTTTCTGTAGTGACAAATTGGTTGGAGGATGAGGGATTTAAGAAATTTGTCTACAGAGGGACAATACGCCAGACTGACTAGCGTATTTGTTGATTGAATTAAAAAAAAATCAGCAGATACGCCAGTCCGTCTGACATCTCTGCAACAAATACGTCAGCAGATTGGCATTTCTCATGCAGATACGTCAGTTCGTTTGGCGTATCTATTGTTGATTTGCAGGTTTAATATTATAGATATATCTATTATGGCAATAAATCCTCACACTTTGTTTATTTAGTCACTATATGTTAATTCCCTAATCAATATGCTCTAACATTTGAAGGTTTAACAAGTGGCCTAGCTCTAAATTCATGTTTGTTTGTCTCAACAATGTCGATGCTCATGACTCTCAATTGAAAATTTTAAATAAAAACACTAGATACGCCAGATGGAGCGTATCTGTAACGGAAACACTAGTTCGTCTGGTGTATTCTTTACAAAAATTTGCAAAGACGCAAGACTGCCTCTCGCGTATCTGTCGATTTTTTTAAAATTCATTCATCAAATAAGCTAGTCCATCTGGCGTATTGTGCCTCTGTAGGCAAATTTCTCAAATCTCCATCTTCTAGCCAATTTGTCCAAAAGTCGTCCCTCTTAAGAATTTTTTTTGTTTAATTAATTAGAATCCACTGGTCCATAAAACACCCACCTAATAGAGAGTGCTCACCGTCCAGATCGACTTAAACATGACCCAACGGACATGATCACATTTGCCAATTTCTTCAACTAAAATGATCACATTTGCCAATTTCTTCAACTAAAGCTTGCTCAATGGATAGGCACTCTCTCTCTCTCTCTATATGACTGTTTTCAGTTTTGTTATTAACACACCTTTTGAATAATGCAGTCTTTTCATGCATATCTAAGATATTTTTAATTATTAACATGCCATTGCTGTAGACATAGACGGGTCATTAATGGCTGGCCTTATCTAAAAAATTCCATTACTGTAGACAAGCCCCAAATTTTCTGGTAGACTTTGTACTTTGTAGTAGTAGATACTCCCACACTAAAGCTAAACTCCATGCATCGACTTTGTAGTAGTAGTAGATGCTCAAAGCTAAGCTCTGTGCATGACTGCATTCAATGTTAAAAATAGGATTTAACCAGTGATTAATTGGCCGAGTAATGGGGGTGTTTAATCCAATAATCAGGTGGTCGATTAATCAACACAATTCCAAGGGAACAACTAATTAAATTAATTGGCGAGTAATTCGATTAATCGCTGACAACCCATAGACGTAGTGCGTGATGATAACTGATTAATATAGTGTTATTTCAAACATGCTTTCACACCATATGTATACCCTTAAGCTTGATGTTGATTGATGGGGGGAGTTCGAAGCAGGGGAAAGATAAACTCGACTCGTATATAGCACAAGTACTTCAAAAGCCACTGATTATCTGTATCAGTTATATATCCAGTATTCTTACTGCACGGCTACACCTATATGTACTGAGTATATCCCAACACTTCGAATTAGTTCCAACACATAAAATGTGACGTTGTTACGACTCCACAAGCTCGGTACATCTACAACACTTCAAGTACGGCTTGGGTTCCAACACTTAATATCTAACAGAGCATACATTTTTTTATTGATACTTCTCTCGTTCACTTGTCACTACCAGCTACTTCTGTGTTTCTTCTTTCTCTTGCTTACTCTTATTCTTCTTGTTACTCACCTGGCTTTCTTGTACCACACTAAAACAATTTAATGGTCACACTATATTTCATAAACTATTTGAAATAGCTACTTCATTTTGGCACCTTTATGTAATAGAGAATACTACCAATTCATCAGATTCAATCTGGAATCTGACCAGATGACCACAGCTAATTAGCTTCAATTTATATTTCAATGGATATAACCCTTCAGTGGACTTAAAACAATAAATAACATGCAAGTTATTTATTGTTTTAACTTCATACCACGTAGCGGTCTTTGGAGTTCTAGATTCTACTTGTTACTGCTTGGGTGGTATACTGCTGCCTGCCTTCTTTCCGGGATCATCAGGTCCTCTAACAATCGACTACTCAATCGAATCTTGTGGCTTTGTTCATTCACATAGTTTTGAACACCTTTAGAAAATATCTAAATTTTCAGCCTCATTTACTGAATCTACGATATGTAGGACACTTCTTCCTACTTAAAGGAAAGCTGCAGCATCTATCGGTGTCCAATAGGATATATGTCTACATTGGTGTCCGAAACTTGTCTTGTGACATCCTAACTTATCCTCATACTTGTTAAATAAGCATGATATGAAGTGCAGTTGCCCCTGTTTACCATCTTCCATCGAATTTCAATTAGTTTGCTGATTGTTTTACTGTTTAAGTTTTTTAATATAAGACAAACTCAACCACAATATCAGTTTTTATGTTAAACATATGTATCTTACAGAGATACACATGTATATCATGTCTAGATTTTGGATAATTGCTGTGTCAAACACCTATGTTTGTGTCAGTGTGTGACACTCATGTGCCCATGTTTACATATCATAACTAAATAATCTTATCCATGTACTTACAGTAAGTACATCTACGCAACACTTCCGAGGAGAATATTCCGTAAATAGTCCCTCTCTCTTTTATATTGTTGATAAGTAAACTACAAAATAGAACTAAGTAAAAACCTTTTCATGTATTCAAGTTGATACAACTTGCGTTTAGAGCAAATATCATGTTTATTTTGATATAACTGGATTTTTATGAGTGAGTCGTTATAGGGATTCAGATATCAATTCAACTACATTACATATATGGAAATGGTTGGATTCTAATCCCCCCTATTTTGAAGAAATACAAGCTGTTGGTACATGTAACGGGCACAAACTGTTCCCTGTTTAATTTCTATTATTTCTATTTATAATCTACAAATTACTGCTCGTCATTGTCTCCTGTTTCTTGGAAAATGTGTGTAAGCGATATTTCTTGTAATACCCTTTTATTCCAGATTACAAGGCAAGTCTCAGATGGTAGGGAACGAGTTGTCTAGACTTGGGGAACAAATGGTACATAGTGCGGAAGGAACCAGGGCCATTGCTTTGGAGCTTTGCAGAGAATTTGAGGACAAGTTCCTCCAGCATATTGCCACTGGTGAGGTCAGTCGTTTTTACTTCTATTTGTTATTTTACTTGGGGTTAGTTTATTGTGCAGGTCACTAATATTTTGTTGGGTTTCCTTAGGAGAAATTGACTTAACTATATTTATGTATGTTCCCGTTCCTTTTTCTTAACATGCACAATGCAAAATTTATATCAAGTTATGCTTTGATATTGTTAAGGTCCTTGCGCAAAAAGTTATGCTTTGATACTGTTAAGGTCCATGCCACTGCACCAAAACTCTAGAGCATTAGGCTTAAATATTTATATTTATTCCAACATGCCTCCGCAGGTGTTAGGCCCGCTTTGGACAGAGCGGGATTCACTCAGGGTACATTTTTTAATTATAAAATTCACTTAAAAATGTGTGCCGGACGATTCAAACCTGGGTTGCTTTGATACCATGTTAAGCCCTTGCCATTGCATCCAAATTCTAGAGCATCAGTGTGGATTAAGTATTTATATTATTCCAAGAGATCATGATCCTAGCTTTATTAATGTTCTGCAGGCACAGTGATATAACGTTAATTATTAGGGTTAGTAGGAAAGGGAAACGAATGATGTTAGGCTTATTATGGATTCTTTGAGATAGGTTTAGCTTTTCTGCAGTTACAGCAGGCCTTCTTCAAGACTCTTATAGTTAAACTGAGGTTTGGAGCCAGTTGTGGATATTTCAAGTATGCATGAGAGATCGTGATGAAATTGTTTGTTGGTGCTTGATCAAAGCACAACTTGTTCTTTGATTTGGACCTGATTCATATGAACAATCTGAAATAAGCTGCTCTTGTGTACTTGTGCTCTTTTTGCCTCTCACCAATCACATGACTAACTTTGTAGTGATTGCATTTTAGGCTATGAATCAGTAACACGGTTATGGGTCATATGACTTGATCAGATATTTGGGCGCTGTGAAACCAAGGATATTATGAATATGACAGTCACTCCACATCCATATCTTCTTCTTCTTTTGTTTGTTTGTATATTTCCCTTCTCTATGTTTTTCTATTTAATCATTTCAATCTTAAGAAGTATGAGCATACGGGTTGTAGGTCGAGAATAGTTCTTTTCTAAATATGATTTGTTCAGCCTATGTAAGTCACATGATGGCCCATGTTATAGGACGGTTTGGTTCCTATTGTCAACCTTACCGTGCCTAAAAGTATTGGACGAGTTCAAGGAAATATTGTGTCAGATAGTTATCATGCATGGATATGAGACCTAAAATGTATCATAGGTTTATAGATGTCAGCTGTTCATCCTTCCCATGATTACTTAGCTGGCATAAGCAAATTGGTACGGGGAGTTCTTATATGCCACGGAGGAACATACTGTGAATCACGTAAGAAGAAATAACTATTAATTCTTAGTATACACCAAGGAAATATTAAATTATTATTAGTTAAGCCTAGATATCTTTTTCCAGAGAAATATTCTTTCTAGCACGAAGAAGGCAATAGTGTAAAAACATTTAATGAAAATAGTGCTATAATTTTGCACTATTCATGTTTAATGTACTGATAGGGTTCTGTAGTTGAAATGGGTAGAGGCCATGTTATATATATGTGAAACAAAAGCACCAAACATATTCAAGTAACCCTTCAGTTACAAAGATAATTTTACCTTTTCTTTGGATTTTGGTTAGTATAACTTTTTCCCCTCATCCTGTTATACTGGAACAATTTCAAAGGTGCATTTGCATCTTCCCTTGTTTTTTCAAGAGTCATTCACTTAACCTTTAAATGTTATCATTGTATATGTATTCGCTTTTGTTTGCAGGGTGGAGGTTGGAAAGTAGTTGCTAGTTTTGAGGGTAATTTTCCTAACCGCATCAAGCAGCTTCCGCTGGACAGGCATTTTGATATCAATAATGTCAAAAGGGTAAATTTTATATCCCTTTCTATGATTCTTTTAGTTCATTTGATTTAGTATCAAAGCCAACCGCTCATACTAACTTATTTTGAATCCTTCAGATTGTACTTGAAGCTGATGGTTATCAGCCATACTTGATATCTCCTGAAAAGGGTTTAAGATCCTTAATAAAAGGGGTGCTAGAACTTGCAAAAGAACCATCACGCCTTTGTGTGGATGAGGTAAATTGACTGTTATTGTGAGTGCCTAATGAATTGTTGTTTTGAAAAAAATGTAATGCATATAGTAGCAATACAGTATTCTTTTGCTTGCATTTTATTTTTATTGAATTACTTGAACCTGGATTCAATTATAGTTTCCTATTTTCATACTGTTCTAATTCTTGTTTTTCTTCATATTGTTTCCTTCCCAATTTGTTTCCATATATTTGTGCGAAACATTTTATTATGTGGACTCAAATAAAAAAAAGGTATCTGGTATAGCTCGCTTTAGCCAACTTCAGGTTTCTAACTTGATATCTTTGAATATTTTATATTTTGAAACTGATAACGACCTCAGGTTTATAGCATGAGTTTGGGCATTCTTTACTAGGCTAACTTATCTAAAAATATAAGGACACATTGGAAGCAGATGCCGATCTATTTGAATATGTTTCTGCGACGTTTAAGGAATAACATCTTCAATAGGATTGAAATGCAAGTAGGGGTGTGCATTTGGTCTTTTTGGTTTAACCAAACCGTACATTTCCAAAATTGTACTTAACCACAAAATGTATAACACCAAACCGAGCTGGACCGCCTGATAGTTCAGTTAGTTCGGTTTTAACCGCAACTGACATAGCATTCAAAAATATAAAATACTAAAAATAAGTCATTACTCAAAACATACAAATAAAGAGCCATTTTGTGAGACGGGGATGATTCTTAAGTCAGGAGAGTGGAGATTGGAGGGGGGTGTCGTGGATATGGTAGATTTACGGGTGGGATTGGGTTGGGTTAGGTTTAGACAAACAATTAGGTGTATGGGAGGTTGCACAGCTATAATATTGTGTGGTATGTGGAGGTGGCATAGCCAAAAGTTAGTCATCACTCAAAAGATTACCAAATTGCAGTTTTTGTTTTGTCAATACATACCAAACAGCTGTACTTCTCTTGCCTGTAACTGTTATACTTGATATGTCGAAAGGATGCATTTCATGATCAATGTTTTTTTGTAGAATGGAGACAAGTAGTCTTGATGTTTTAATGGTGCAGTGCCTTTGAGGCGATGCTGTCATTTGGTTGTACAGATGTTTTGCCATCATTGGGATATGCAAGACAATTGCTGGCTAAGTTGTCGCTGGAATTGTTATTAAAACCACCTAAGGAGAAGTCTATAATTCTATGTAAATTGATCATTAGTTGGCGGCGTTGTATATGCTTAATTCCTGTCATTTGGTTGTAGAGAAGACACCATCACTGGGGACATGCAAGAGGATAAGCTGAAGTTGCAGATCATGAAGTATGTCAGAATAGTGGTTTTATCTAGTTCACTTTTCAATTTAAAGAAGGGAGGGCCAACAACCCACATTCCAGATCCTAGAACATCATACAACAACAAATATTGGTGGGCCGGGCTGGACCTGAGGGCATTGCTTTGGTTTCCATCCTGTTTCTAGGATTCATTTTTATATAAGATCTGACATTGTTTTACACTTTGGCTATTGAGGAATGCATCAACGTGTATAAGGATTCATTTTATAAAGACCTGACAAAATTTATGCTGGCTGTGGGCTACCTAACACCCTCTTTTACCAGGCTTGGGATAGACAGTGAAAATATAAGAGATTAAGCACAACACAGACGAAATTAATTCATTACCTGCCATGCAATGAAATTTCCTTGTGTTTATTATCTCATGATGGGTGCATAATATCATATATTTGACGAAAGGATGCTCATTTCCTGTGTCCCGTATTGATGTTCAAAAGATTCTTTCAGAATTACCTCCAACCTTTAAAAAAAATAGAAGATGTCCACATCTGTTCTGCATTACCAGGCAGTAGACATTCTTGGAGAACTACATACTATGAAATTTCCTTCTGTGTTTATTATCTCACGATGAGTGCGTAATATCTCATGTATTTGCAGAAAGGATGCTCATTACTTGTGTCCTGCATTGATGTTCAATAGATTCTTTGTTACCTCCGGCCTTTTTTTTTTCAATAGAAGATGTCCACATCTGTTCTGCATATCAGGCAGTAGACATGCTTGGAAGACTACATACTATGTTGTAACTTCTAAGGATAATTATCATCATTCTTGACAACTTCTACAAATATTTTCAGGGAAATGATCTTAAATTTATTATGAATAATGTTTTGTTGCAATTATTTAAATCCTTGGTTTTGACTATTGAATTAAACATGTATATTTATTGCTACTTTTATTTTGGAATGACCATGGAAACAGGTGCATCGCGTTCTGATTGATATAGTTTCTGCTGCTGCAAATGCTACACCAGGACTGGGAAGATATCCACCCTTCAAGCGTGAGGTAAAAAAATATTATATATATAATAATAAATGGCCAAAGTCTAACTATTATCCATTTCCACAAGGTGGTTGCTATTGCATCGGCTGCTTTAGACAGTTTTAAAAGTGAGGCCAAAAAGATGGTTATTGCATTGGTTGATATGGAACGGGCCTTTGTTCCTCCTCAACACTTCATTCGCCTAGTCCAAAGGAGGTATGACCTAATTTACTAGGTGTTCTGTATTGTGAAGAATATTTGTCTGAAAGACTTTGTAACAAGATGGAGGTTTTCACAATTATTATCTTTGGATTCCACTAATTGTTTGCATAGCAGATGCCATACTGTTTTTTGTTTTCCTGCAATAATATATTGTTCATACACCACATTGCGACCCAATAATTTTATGGATTTCAAGTTATGCTGCAAGAAGGAATACATCACTTCTTACTTCAACTGATTTTATATAACTGAAGTTGGTTTGGTAGGAAGATGCAAGGTGAAGATGGACAGGCTTCTCTAATGATTAGGATTGCTTTAGTTTGGTGTGTTGGAGACTAGCGTTTTGAATTTTCTTATACTACCACCAATTTACGTTCCATGACGGCATACATTATTACCTACCTGAAGTTGTCTGAGATAATATGATAACCTCATCTCATTGTCATACTTGCTTTTTTTCATTATAATGTTGTCGGGTAACCTAACACCAACACCTCTGTTCTAGTTCCAATACCCTACTCAAGGTTGTTAACTTATTATGAGCTAGATAGTCTATTGCCATAAACTTAGATGGACAGTTTGCAAGTTAAGCTCGTAGAACTAAGGAGCGTTCCAAGTTTCTCTGGGCTAGAAAATAGTGTAGACTAGAGATAAGATGATGTAGGTCAACTAGCTTGTTCATAGAAATGTGAATTCGATGAAATGTTGATGCTCCATATGCCTTAATGTTCCTGCTTATGCAGATATAACAGTTATTGAAATTGCAGGATTTTAAACTTCAGGGCTATCAGTGACATAACTTCTTTCTTCTTCTTGTATTCTACCAGGATGGAAAGGCAACGACGTGAGGATGAACTGAAGAATCGATCCTCGAAGAAAGCACAAGAGGCAGAGAATGCCATTTTAAACAGAGTTAGATTTTGCCCCTTACATTACATTTTATGCAATCTAATGTACATTATGACAGGCTGAAAATTTTGCACTACTAGTAGGTGCCTGATCTTCTCTTTGTTAACTACAAACTAGGCATCCAGCCCCCAAACAGGCTCAAGCTTGAAGTCAATGAAAGAGAAACCCAATCAAGAGGATAGAGATGCAAAAGAGGGATCTGGCTTGCAAATTGCTGGACCTAGTGGAGAGATCACAGCAGGTAAGTTCATTGGTTTACCTTGCCAAGGAAGAACTGGATTTATTGAACCAGAATATTCTGCATACTGAATCAATGTACCTTTGGCCTGTTCAGTTATATAATTATATTATTATTACTCTCTAAGATACGTAGAATTTGATTTTCAACATTCTTTTAAATGATATTTATTGCCTCCAAGCATTTTCCTGTTATATTGGCCCTGTCATCAAGTGGAACTCACTAAGACACAGGGTCATAAAAGGAGTTGCTAAGTGTTTACATTGCCATGTAGAACTACATATACTCGACTGGAAATTTATAACTCTAGCATGTTTAGCGTATTCACCACCCACCAGTCACAAGTGATATCTGTACTCGTCTTCTCTGGATATCATTTGCCGTCATTTCAGTAACCAGAGGTGTGTATTCGTCAGCATTAAGTTCTTTATGATGTTTCATTTTCTTTTTCAAGTTTTAACACAATCCTTAATGGTTGTTGATGTGGCCCCATGGTACCCTCATATTTTCTATGACACATTAAACTAAAGAGTGAAAAGGAATGGCAATGCCATAATGTATATACAGCATGAATACCTACCATATATAATGTCCACATACGGATACGATTCCGAGGATTGAAGAACCATATGTTATGATGAAGTAATACTTCTCTAGTACTCTTGAAGATAGAAATTAACACTGTTTTTGCAATATTATTGCTTTTCATATGTGAAGGGTCAAACTGGTGTTTTCACAAATCACATGTGATTATGTCTGACCTTATTTAAGGGAAAGAATGTAACAGGCATTGCATGATCGAAGATAAATTTCATTTATCTTAGTAGTTAGTAGAACTCAATAATCTTTGAAGTCCTCTTTTTGATGCTAAAAGTAAATAACAACATGATGCTTACTTTATTTATAGGGAGGATTACCCGTTAGACAACAATGGTGACTTTAGACTTAGTTACTGCTGCCCCTTACAACTGGAAGTCTTACAATGATTTCATTTACGGTTTGGATGTTCTTGGCGATGAAGAAAAATTTAAGAACCGACATACTGATAAATTGATGTACTTTCCTCATCTTAAGAGGAAACACATCTTTAACTTTCCCTACAAATCGAATATACTGTTTGGATTTTAGACATACTCATATATATATATATATATATATATATATATATATATATATATAATATAAAACATAATATAATATAATATAAAACATAGTATCAAGTCTGGTCGAAAACCAAAATAGTAAAATATCTTCGAAAAGCAATATAAAGTAAAAAAAGTTTAATAGGATAATTGGGGATAAATGTTGTTATTTCTAAGATGATTAATTAGCATTTATCATATTTGTCAACTTCCTTTCATATGCTCAAAATTCTGGTATCTCAATTTTGGTTACTTTCATTTCTGTTAGAACATTTAAGATTTACTTTTGGTATATAGGGTACATGTCAAAGAAAAGTTCGAAAGCAGATGGCTGGAAAAAGCGATGGTTTGTCTTAAATGAGAAAAGTGGAAAAGTTAGTAAAATTTCTATTACTTTGTTCGTTTAACATTTATGTTTAACGGGTGGGAATGATCTCAGGTGTTTCTTATTTATGCAGCTTGGATACACCAAGAAAAAAGAAGAGAGTCAGTTTCGTGGTGTTATTAACTTGGAGGTATTGTTCAGTTTCTTCGTTCAGATATAAGCGCAACATGTATATAGCTTCTCTTATGATTTACTTGTAAAACTTGCATATAGCTTCTCTTATGTTTACTTGTAAAACTCACATTTGATCATATCCTCTATTGTACATCCAACCCCAAATTTATCGATCCGGTTTTTTTTTATACGTGCCCGTACATGTGTAGGATGAGTTCGATCCCTACATTACTAGGGGTAGTTCGGTAAACATACTGAAGTCAATGGTCACCCTAATCTCATAGGGCTTTATTCCTATAATTGTAATTCTCAAAATAATAAAATAAGTTGTGCTGCCACGGACGTAGGAGATTCTCTGAACCATGTTAAATCTTGTGTTTTTGTCATTGTTCTTGTTAATCGTTGGTATTGTTTGTACCACGTTTGTAACACCATGCCAAAAAAACCCAAATGGTTAGTTGGCGAGTAGGTAGACCTATCTTTTGTGCAATGTAGTCCTCCTACCTTTTGGATGTACAGTTTAAGCTCGTGTAATGGAGCACCATCCAAGTTGTCTAGAGGAAGACGTAAGATGATACAATTTGCTATAGGGAATTGTATTCATCTCGATGACATATTAAGCCAGAGTGAAAAGGAATAACATTTTTATTACACCGCCTCCATTGACATAGTTATTTAAGTATCACATAATATTATTGACTCATATGTGTTTGTACATATACTCTATATTGACTTGCATGCATTTTTGAATAGGCAATTCGTTTCCTTTTATATTTTGTGAAGTTTCTTTGGCGAAGAACGATTTTCAACTGTTTTTCTGTTGGCTATACTACTAGTTTCATAAGTAATCTTCAATAATTTTGCTGCTGAGACTTAATTTACCTACTACGAGCTTCTTATGTATTGTATTAGCTAATACAAGTATGCTCTAATTAACCCATTTTACCCAACCCAACATGAGCCCACAAAGATCAGGGCGATCAGGCTAGAGTTTAGTCCAGTTGTAACCCGATTTCAGGTGATTTTGGGTTGGGTTTAGTACAACAAGCTTTGAGTTGGGTTTAGGATTGGTCTAAAACCCGAACCGGCCCGCCGGATTTGCACTCTTAGTCGGGCGATATATTAGATATAGTTAATACTGAAAGAAATAAAATACACTTCTCTTTCTTGCTTACCAGAATGGAACTTGTTAAAATTGCACATGCCCCTTCAAATCTTCATTCTAGCAACAAAAGTTCAGACTAAATACTTGCAAGTTTGTAACAATAATCAAGTTAAAGCCTGCTTATGAATGTTTGGTATACGTGTTTATTTCACAATGCATACACATTCTATGTAAGAATGCAATACATATAAGAGGTAAATGATGAGGAACCACCTAAAAGTTCAATATTAAAAAAAATGGACCAGTTACTGGATTGGCCTAAAACCCAAACCGACCTGCCAGTTTTGCACCCTCAATCAATCCACATGTTGGACCGGACATAGTTAAAAATAGAAGATATCAAATATGCTTCTCTTTCCTGTTCACTAGATTGGAACTTATTAAATTTCACATGCCCCTTCATGCTAGGTGATTGATTAATATATAGTACCAAAATGTTCAGACTTAGAACATGTAAGATTCTCATGTTAATCTAGTATAAAGCCTGCTTGTAATGTTAATCTAGTATAAACCCATTTGGTATGTGGTAAACTTTCTTATATCATAATATTCATAAACTCCTTGTAGGAATGCAATATAGAAGAGGTAAGTGATGAGGAACCACCTAAAAGTTCGAAGAGCTCGAAAAAAGCTAATGGACCAGATGCTGGGAAAGCTCCAAGTCGTGTATTCAAGATAACTAGCAAGGTTCAGTACAAAACTGTTTTCAAAGGTTAGCTCCTGACCAGCTTTTAAAGCTTTTGCACTTTGTAGGTTTCATTGTTTTTCTTTGGGTCGTCTTGTATTTGACTACATTTGTTGTTATTCTTGTAGTTCATAGTGTTCTTGTGTTGGAGGCCGAAAACATGGCAGCAAAAGTTGAATGGATGAACAAAATGCGAATTATAACCCAGCAATCTAAGGGAACTGCTCCCAAGGAAGCACCTGGTTCTGAAGCTATTCCTACCATGCGGCAGACCCAATCAGATGGTGCCCTAGTAAGTTGTAACTAATACACTGCATTGATACTTGTATGCTGCAACTACCGCCATACCATTTTACATCTTATTCTTGGAGAAGCAAAACATTTGTCATACAAAGAGGAAAACCTTGATCTGCTCTTTATTCCACGTTCAACATATTTTCGTTGTCTTATTAAGTTATTGAGTGTAAGTTGCTATCTTGTGGATATTCAACCTTCAGAATTTCCCTTAAATTAATTTGATGTACATGCAATTAGTATGTTAGTGTAGCTGAAACGAGAATGCTAAGATGGATGAGCGACAATATATATAAGGATAGAATACGAAATGATAGTATCCGTGGAAAGTTAAGAGGGGTCGCCATTCAAGGGCAAGATGAGGGAAAATCGACTTAGTGGTTTGGACATATGCAACACAAGCCAATAGATGCTACTGTAAGGAGAAGCGATAATATAATAGTTAATGGAGCTGTTAGGACTAGAGGTTGACCTAGACTAACATGGTTTGAAGTGTTAAGGATATGGATCTTGTTATCATTACAAAGGACATGACCTTAACAAAGCCGAATAGAAGAGGAGGATTTAAACAACCGTACCTAGAAAATTGGGATAAAGGCTTTGTTGTTGTATTATACATGTAGTTAGTGCCAATTACTTGAAATCTTATTGTTTCTTACAGTAATATGTGATTACTGTTTGTGATGGGACTTCCTTAGAAATATAAAAATAGTTACTATGGCATTTTCATCATTCTTCAATATCGATTTTACAGTATCTATATTCATGTTAAACCAACCTGGAATTGGTGTGATGATTGGACATCAAAATTATGTAACCGATGGCCTATAACATCCTGATGCCAGAAATCTAATTCTTGAATAGTTAATTTTTTAGCCTCTGTATGTTCAGGATACAATGGCTAGAAGCCCTGCTGATCCAGAAGAAGAACTAAGATGGATGTCCCAGGAAGTGCGTGGATATGTGGAAGCTGTTTTGAACAGTCTCGCTGCTAATGTACCAAAAGTAAATGCTCTTCCCTGTATTCAGTTTTCTTGGTAGTTTTAACAAATTTTAAAATATATTTACTTGATATGATTGATCAGGCTGTTGTGCTTTGCCAAGTCGAGAAAGCCAAAGAAGACATGCTTAATCAGTTGTATAGTTCTGTAAGGTTGGTTTTGCTGTCACGTTTAATATATGTATATATGGGCAACAAAAAGCCTTTATTCCAAAATTTGGTATTATATGTTTATATGGAGATGCACAAAATGTGGAGCTACTGTCAAAGTTAGGTACTATGCAAATGAGGCTTGGCACTTTGGAGTGTTGACCCTTGCATTCAACAATTTTGTTGTTGTTCGATAATCTAGAAATTAAAATAAACTTGTTGATAAAACCTAGGTAATTGCCTTTGTACCTATTTGAAAATGTTTGTATCTCGTAGTTGTATCGTGTCCTTAGCCGACCCCATATCCGTTGTTGTGCAACATAGGTAAATACCTTCATGCCTGTTTGAAAATGTTTGTATGTGTATCATGTCTGTACCATAGTTTAAAGTATCGGCCGATACCGATCCGATACGGCCGATACCGATACAGTTTGGCATGTCCCGATCCGATACCGACCGATACCCGATACTGACCGATACCGACATTAGAGGTCTCTTTTCCAGTCAATTCGGCAACAAAATTTGAATTAAAAAGACCAATTAGAAATGATGTAAAATTATAGTAAGGTTGTAAAAACATATAAAAGAGGAAAACTTATCTATCGCATATAAATCAATCGACAAGGATGATTACTATTTCATTCAATATCAAAAATACTAAGAAACAATACTGAAAATACTTTAAATTATGCATAAATGTATAAAATATATTCTCTAAAATGTTAATAATTTACTAATAGTTGTTTGCTTTCCGATACCAAAAAATCCGATACTCCGATCCGAAACCGCCGATACTACCGATACCGCCGATCCCGATACTCATAGGAATGGTCCGATACCGATTCCGATACCGATACTTTGAACCTTGGTCTGTACCCATGCCTGTATCCATACTTCTGCAACATAGATCATGTGTGTGCACACAAACAACTCCAAGATATAGGCCTTTTCCCATCAAAATGGGGTTGACTATGCATGGCAACCTTAGATGGAGGAGGTCCCATGGAATTGTGAGCAAACTCTAGAACTGATTATAGAGCTAAGTCAAGTTCCCGAATATCTGTCCTAGGTAGATGGGAAGTTGGGGCATCTTGCTAAAGAACCTTTTATGGATGGTTAATGTGTGAGAGGAGACTATTTTATTGGCAATGCTGATTAAAGCTCATGTAGATAAGCACACCCCTGAAATCCTCCAAGACTTTAGAAACACATTTGAATGGACACTATATAACCCAAAATCTCATTTGAATCCTTTATATGATAACTGGCGAGCAAAAAGATCAAGGAAGCCAGATGGTATTGATACTCATAACTATTTTTGTTATATAAAGTGGATATAAATTGTATGTATTATGTATCACCTGTTATGTAACTTCCAAAATTTCTGCTTATCTAAATGTGGAACTCTTCCATCAAAAGTTACATATGTACTCCGAACCATGCTAATGTCCTACCAATACAATCTGCTGATCTTCTGCCATAGTCTTCTTCATTTTAAGGTCACATTTAGCACCCCTACTATGGCATGCTATTAGATTTGCTAATGATTCCATTTCCCCCTTGAGCACTCAAACAATCACCAATTTTATCTTTATTAATGATTTATCCTGCATGTGACCAGCAGGAGAAAATGTGAGGTGATGGTGGATTTGTAACCTTTGGGAAATGATCAGGATCTGGACTGAAAATCACAAAGAGCTTAACGTATGATGAATGTAGACTTGGATTAAGATTTGTTGTTTATATGGTTGATAAATGTGCAATTTATATTGGTACTCCCACCAACATATTTATCAATGTACATTTTACATTTATCAATTCACATTTTAAGTAAACGATCATTGATAAATATGCTGGTGGAAATACCAATATAGGTTGCACATTTACCAATGTGTTAACAAACCAATATATATATATATATAGGGTTACAAATGATCTCTAGCTCAAGTGGCTAGTGTGGAGGCATAAGTCCCGAGTGAGCGATGTTTGAAACCCAGTGGGAGCGATCATGGATAATTACCTCTTCCAATATATATATATATATATATATATATATATATATATATATATATAGGGTTCATAGGGACATGATGGGAAGTTGGACCGTTGGGAAGTGGTTTTGTCATGGAGCCTGAAAATTGTGTTTTAGTCTTTTAGAGTGAGGTACTAGGAGAAAGCAAGGTTGTAGATGTCATATGTTGGGTTCATGATGTCGGGGACATGTCGGTGACATTTATCAGATATCAATAAATATGTAATATTCTATATATTATATTAACCTAAATGTCCTATCCAAATCTAATTTCTAATACAAATATCGAATAATTTAAGAGCAAGTAATTATAATTTGAGTTATACCTAATCAGAACAGGTCTTGGAGTGACCATAGTAGAGCCTCCAGGACGAGTGTTCGAGCAACACTAGCAAATCGAGAGGAGAGATGACACAAAAGATAGAGAGAGGAGAGTAGGATAGGAGGCGACAACATATCTAGAGGGAGGAGTGAGAAGTTATGGTTTTGTTGGGGGTTATTGCTACTCGTTTAACCCGCTTTGAAAATAATAAAATAAAAAACTATTTTTTCAAATGTCGGCCGACTTGTATTATTTAAATAATATATTGACCGAAATGTCGAAAAATCTTTAATATCGGCTGATTTTTTTACAAAACGACGTGAATAATATTTTGGTCCCTCCATTTCCACTACCACCCCCCCCCCCTCCCCCCCCCCCCCCCCACACACACACACACACACAAACGGACAACAACACTAGGGAGAGAAGGGTTAAGGATTTGATTGAAGGCGGCTGAAATTGGATGAAATGTGGATGAATTGGTTGAGGAGGCAATTATTTCTCGTCGCATGATTTTGGTTTAGAAAATATTGTTTTGTAATTTTTAGTGAGTTGCATTCCATGTAAATAATCCACATTTGAAGTCTCTTTGTTTCAACAAATCACCAACACTCCTTGGACGTGCCTACGATAATTCAGTCTTTATATTCTTATTTGACCTTGTATACCTAAAAAAAGAGAGAGGAAAGGATGACTAATGGAGTTTAAGGCCTAGTTTGGATTGTTATCGAGGGATGGGTGCTTGCTCAAGCACCCATTCTTGAAGGCTCGTTGGGCTAGCGTTCCGGAAACGCCTATTTGAACCGCTAAATAATGACATATTTGTCCAAGCGTCCATTTGGAACACAAAGCGTTTAGCCCACCCCCCCCCCCCCCCAGATGAAATTTTGTCAAAGAGATCACGATTAGTTTCTGGATTCACATGAGCACACACATCATCATCATTCAAGCCTTCTCCCATTAAAAGGGTTCGAGCATAAGAAGGTTCCATACAAGATTTGACAAAATTTTATAACCGTGCAATTTTATGTTGGTACCAAACCTAGTCATGGTAGCTAGCTATAAGCATGAGAGGGCAATGTCCTAAAGCCTACATGGCTAGTTCGTACGTATATATACCTACCTTTTGTATTGTAGTTTAAGCTCATGCAACCAAGGAGCACGTATGGAGGTTCACTGGCTTAGTTTGTAACAAAGATGGATGCAATTCTATATTGCATGTGTTTCGTCTAAGTTGAATTTAGAGGTTGCTCCTTTGTCACTTGAGTTTAAAATTGCATAGCCAAAAATAATGGATTGAGATACCCTAATGCTAATATTTCGTAATATTCCGTAAGCCATGCAAATATAGAAAAATGCATAAAATATTGGCCGATCTTCATGAGATATTGGCCACGAGTAATTGCCAATATCCCATTCATTCCTCCTATTTGCATTAGCAATAGCATTACGAGATAGTGGCATTAAGGAATCTCACTCCCCAAAAGATAGGTCTACTAGCCATCTAACCTATTAAATCTTATGGCAGGGTCCTCTCTTTCTTGTAATTACTTTTTTAGAAAGTTCGTACTTGGTACCAAGACATACTGTAGGTTTGGTTGACAGCCGGTCCTAAACGTTGCAAGTTTTTTTTACGAGCTTTCTTATGTGCACACCCCCATTCTGATGGGAGGAGATTTTGATGACGATAATGATAAACTGACATTTGGACACACACCCATCCACCTGCAAATCTTATATTTCTTAATTGATTTATTGTATTTTCTTATGACTAGTGCTCAAAGCTCTGCAAAAATTGAGGAATTGCTTCTAGAGGACCAAAATGTTAAGCGGAGGCGAGAAAAGTTCCAAAGGCAGTCATCGATTCTCTCAAAACTTACTCGTCAGCTTAGCATCCATGACAATCGAGTAGCTGATGCAAGTTGGTCAAACGAGAGTGCTGAAGCTGGTGAGTTTTTTTGGGGTGAATTGTTTTATCGTTTATTATTTGTGGGAATGAAAACTTTGTTGATTTCATTATCTTATTTTGTGCTTATATATAAGATATCTTGGTACTAGTTTTGTGAAGTATTTATAACTTTTTAATGAAGTATGATTGAGGTGATCACGAATAGACTGAGAAAACAATAGAATCCTTGTTCAAATAATAGAAGCTGCCCAGTACAAAAAACAATAGATATCTTGTTAAGTTATAGGAAGGTGCCTCCCAAGATTTTCAGATAGTCACTGTATCAATGTTTAAAATGCTCTGTACCAATGTTTGAAAAGCTCTAGGCGCTCCTATGCTAGTGACCTTGCCTCATCGTCTGGGAACGTCTAGGCGCACCTAGCCTCGCCTGGAAAAGAAAAGTGACAACTGGATAGCTTCTAAAATTTTCTTTTCACAACACCTTTTAACACTTTTTTAGCTCATGTTAGGTTATCCAAATCTGTCCTATATCCCTAAAAATTCATCAAACATAGAGATTTTAAATAATAAACTAAAGAAAAGAGTCAAAAATAATACCAAATTACCAAATACAAATGACAAAGTAACTTAAGAAGATCACAAAAAAGTCTATGAAATACAACATTAAGTTTAAAAATAATAACATCATATAAGTTATTATAATAGAAGACAAATTGTTCAAATGGAAAACAAACCTAAAATAATCCACGAGTTGATCTTCCACATTCCTAAATGACTTGACGAATTTTTCTTCATACTCAATCATCCATCATAAATCTTCATCATCGAAGTACTCTAAGAGATCATTCTGAACATTATCATCAATATCATCATCGAAAATGAAAATTTTGTCCTCATTGATTGCTAGATTTTGTTCATCATTTTCCTCTTCTGTCTCATCATCATTCATCTCTTCTTCCTGAGTAATCCCATAAATGATGAACAAAGCCCAAACAATTTCTCCTCTGGCGCCTAATCTCGTTTAGTTTTCCATTCGCCTAATCTCGCCTCTGGCGCCTTTCTGGCTTAGGCGTCGCCTAGAGAAGATACCTCACATGTCTTTGGATTAGGCGGTGGAACATCGCTCTCGTCTTGTGGGTGCCTAAGTGCGCGTGGATGGCACTTTTAATGACACTAAGTGCGCATGGATGGCACTTTTAATGACACTGCACTTTATAGTTATATATTTTGGAAAAACATGTATTATCAATGTTCTCATAATAGATACTATTGCATGTATGATCATGAAGGCTTCTTTGTATGCCTTGTGTGTTTATATTAGGATTAGGGATACAATTAGTAGTTGGGTTAGGATTAGGAAAGGTTTGAAATTCATTCAGAGAAAATCTTTTGTAAGGGTAAAATGGCAAAAGAATTCATGTGAATCTCACGTGACCGTTGGATCTAACAAAGATCGTCCCACAATCGACATTTTGTGATGTATTAGGAACCAAAACATTACTGGATATTCGAGTGAAAATGGTGTAAATATAGGTACATTATCAACCTTTGTAAAAGGTACTTTGTTATATACTGTCTGAGTATGGAGGATGAAACACGTTTCCTTACCATGACTGCACCTTTCAGACTTTCAAATAGTATCGACTTTTGGACCCTGTACGATGTCTGTATAGAATACATATAGTTTTGTGTTTGATGGTAGTAATAGTATGAGCGCTGTCAATTGATAACCTGCTTGAAGTACATAGCATCCTTTTTTGTCACTTATTGTGTCACATTGTGATTTTGAACTGTTGATATAGATACCTTTCCTGTGATTTTCCAAACAAGAAATCAGAAACTTGGGATGCATGATAGTTCCTATTTTATATGTCATATTATTCCAATCCGTGATTTACTGGAAATCATATGTTCTTGTGACCCTTATATCAGATGCAATAGACATTCTCTTGGCCCTTGGCATGCATGGTTGTGATTTGGGGGTTCATGTGCCCTGGTCTGGATATTAAAATTATTTTAACAAATGCAGCACCGAGTTTAAATAAAATTCTGTTTAATTTATGTGCCCGTTTTAATTTATTGTTTCACCTTTCAAATCTAACACAATGCTAAAACTTAAGATGTTTCGCTGATTCTTTTTTTACATTATGATGGATATGTTTTACAGAAAGCACTCCGAGGACTCCCAGTGCTCCGACTTCGAGTGATGATTGGAGATCTGCATTTAATGCAGCAGCGAATGGACCCTTGGGTCATTCCAACTCTGGTAGATCAAGCAGTGCCAGTGCTGGTGGCCGCAGATACAATGATGCAGCACAGAATGGTGATGCTGGAGGATCACGTTCTCATTCTAGCGGCCGTCGTACTCCTAACCGGTTGCCTCCTACCCCACCTCAGGGCAGCAACAACTCATCAATGTACAGATTCTAGTCAGGCAAGCGACAGCTTCAACTTGTTCTGTTGATTTGCAATTGGTTGCTGATCCTTCATATTTTCTCCTTGAGGGAATCTCTCTTATATGTCCACTCATTGAAATGCTTGCTTGAGGCCACTACGAAGAGACGGAGTGGATCTACGAAGATTGTGTTTACATAGATAGATGTAAGATAGAAGAGAGACGGAATTCTTCAGATTCAAGCATTAGGATATGCAGAAAAATCTATATATGGGTGTGCCCTCATGTAGCCACATGGTCTTCACTACCAGTCATTCTGTAATAGGTTGTTCCCCTACTATTGCCTCCTCTCACCCTCTTTCGCACAGTGTGATACTTGAATGTAAAATTTCTGTTTTGTTTCACATTTGTATTTATTGTTGACATCTTTGGCTATATATATATATGGTTGGATTCAAAATTTTACTTAACAAATCCCTATGTAAGAGGGAAGTCTGTCGCAGAATTTCTTTTTACTGATATGTAATTATTCATCTCCATACTACTAATACGTACACAATCCACTGGGATGAAAAGTGAACATAGCTGGACTGTGTTGACAGTTTGGGAAACTAATACGTAATATTATTGTGTTTTTAGTAACTATCTTGTGTGTTGTTGTTCGGCGTAGTACCATGCCGAGTTGATGTGATCCGTACTTTTGGGACCTTTACTACTTGCGGAACTGATGTTAGCCTTACAATTGCTACAATTGGTCTCGTGAACTATGAACTTACGAAAGTAAGGGCAATCGGCGAAGAATATCTTGGTCTAGCCCTCGTAAAAAAATACAAGCTTGAACAGATCAAGCAGTCGTGTGTAGCAAATCCGAAAATGGCCGTTAAAGTTTGCTACTGTGCCAACTGCCAAGTGAATCGCAACGAACTTCAGTATCAATGTAGGGTCTCGACCGCTGTGGTTTCATTGCGAGTTCAGACCATGCTGAAGCTTGACTAGTCCACAGTAAGCCCCATTTGGTTCCATTGCAAGCAAGTTAGCATGAGTCCCTCTCTCCACCACAGCGCCTCCAGAACCGCAATGAGTGCTAAGCCTGTGAGCCACAACTACGATCGTCTTCCGAAAAAAAATCTAGACGGCAAAAATACGAGTATTAATTAGCACAATGCAAATAAAATACATTAAAAATTTAAGTTAAATATTCGTCAAACGAAAATATTGAGGATACAAACTTCACATACTTAAACAGGTTGTTTGTGGGGTCGTGACCTGTTAGTTACGATGGGAGGCTCCTGTGGGGATAGACACTATTCGAATCCCCCCTTGAAAACTTAGTTCCTAATCCGGAGAAAATGACATAAAAAAAAAGGTAGTCAAATTTGGTTAATTAAACATGTTGCCACCATGTTTGCTTTGCTAAATTTGTCATTAATTCGTACATAATACGTTTAAAATTTCACATGCTTAAAATTTGTCTACTAATCTGAATCTTTCAAAAATACGTAAGTATTATATGTTTATGAAAGATAAGAAAAAATTCATATATAATGAGTTTTATTCGGATAATTGCTAACAAGATTCCAACATGCCTCACTGCCTCCTTCCTGTTCGATGATAGCCGACTTACTGGAGGCGTGCTGCACGACTAGTGAGGTCGACTTGCCGGCATCTATGGTTATACTAAATCCCCTGAAGATGATGACTATCAGGCCGTGCCGGATCAGCAAAGTCAACCCCTATAATCTCCACACTCCCGTCTAGTTTCTCGGGTTGGTTCTCGATTTGGGTGACTCGGTCGAGCACAGCAAACACTGAGCCTACTGCATCGGCACGGTATGACTTACATATCCACAATATGCGAGGACAAGGATATGACGGTGCTAGCAATATGCGTGGAGCATGGAATGGATTACAGGCTTTGTTTCTTAGAGATTGTCAATACGCATATTTTGTTCATTGTTTTGCACACTTACTACAACTTGCTCTAGTTGCAGCGGCTAGTAATGAGACTTCAGTTTGGCTATTCTTTTCGAAATTGACTACCATTGTCAATCTTGTTAGTGCTTCTCCTAAGCGTCATACTGAGTTACAATCTGCTCAAGCTATTGAGATTGCACATATGGTGGCTAGTGGTGAACGTGATACTAGTAGAGGGGCTAATCAGATTGGTAGTTTGCAAAGGGCTGGAAGTACTCGATGGAGCTCTTATTTTGATTCTATTTGCAGCCTAATTGATATGTATCAAGCAACTATTAAAGTGCTTGAAAGCATGGTAAATGACGGATCCTCCAATTCTATGCGTGGAGAAGCAGCTGGTTCTTTGCTTGTGATGAATTCATTTGATTTCATATTCATATTGTACTTGATGCATAAAGTCATGGGGATTACAAACTTGCTTTGTCGGGCCTTACAACAAAAATATTTGGACATCTTGAATGCAATGGATCTAGTATCCTCTACTAAAAGTTTGCTTCAAACTTTAAGAGATGATGACTTTGGTGGTATTCTTAGTTATGTGGAATCAGTTTGCAAAAAGTATGACATTGATATGTCCGATATGAATGCTTGTTACAGAGGAGCTAGAGGTCGTTCTTGCCAACAACGAGATTCCATTACATTTGAGCATCATTATCACTTTGATATATTCAACTCTACAATAAATTTTCAATTGGAAGAGTTGAATAATAGATTCAATGATGAGGCAGTAGAAATCCTTAAGTTGAGCTATGCTTTACAACCAAATGATCACTTCAAATCATTTGATGTTGATCATCTGTGCATTCTTGCAGATAAATTTTATCCGGCTGATTTCAATGATCAAGATATGCATTATTTGAGATGTCAATTGGAGCATTATCAGGTTGATGTACTTCATCATGAGAAGTTCCAAAATATATCAACCATTTCTGAGTTATGTCAGACATTAGTTGAAACAAACAAGTCACAATATTACAATTTGATCGACAAGTTGATTCGTCTTGTTTTAACTCTTCCTGTTTCCACAGCAACTACAGAAAGAGCATTTTCAGCTATGAAGCTTATTAAAACTAATTTGAGAAGTAAAATGGAAGATGAGTTCTTAGCCGATGCTATGGTTATCTACATTGAACGAGGAATTGCTGAAGATATTGACTCGGATTCTATAATAGACGAATTCTATTCTCTAAAGAACCGAAGAGTGCAACTTCGATAGGGTATCTTGCTGAAGATATTGACTCGGATTCTATTTTGTTGCCAAACTTTATTATGTTGCCATATAGAGTACTTATTATGTTGCCAAACTTTATTATGTTGCCATATGGAGCAAGAATCAAGTAAAACCATTGCTCCGGTTGATTTTGTTTTGCCTACAAAGTGAGGGTTCAGCTAGAATGCATAACTGGCTCTCGATGATTAACATTTTGTATCTTGTAAAGGGATTTGTTTACAATGCATAACTGCCTCTACTAAAAGATTGCTTCAAACTAAAAGATTGTCCCAACTGCAGTGTTATTTATTTACAATGGCAATGATGATGTGGAGACTAACATGGCAATAATGACATGTAAAGGCTCTGCTGATTCTTCTACTGATGCAGGCATTAGAGAAGATATTTGGCTCTTTGATATCTCAGATACTGGCATACTGCTATTCTGATACTATATTTGAGCATATACATTGGCATTCAAATGAATTGAGCTCTAAGATTCTGAAAATACTCTGATGCTAATGCTCTGGATGCTATGCATTGGAAATATTATGATACCAACATCAAGGTGATAAATTAGTTTGTTTCTCATTTCTCTGAGTACACCATGTTCAATATGAAGTTCTGTACCTTCTAAAACCATTTGTGACCAGTCCTTGAGAGCTTATTCCTAAATTAGTAATAACATTAATTTTCTTTCGTTGGTTGATATCATTGTAGGTTAAGGTAATTGATTTTGTGCATATTTGTTCTGTTTTGTCTCATGAGTCTATTTGAATTATCTACTGTAAACTTAATCTTAGATCAGCGAAGTAAAATGTCCTTCTCTTAATGTTAAGCATCTGACTTGCTTATTGTAGCGTGGGGAAAAACTGATACTCTTTTCCATTTGGAAGGTGAATGGAGATACTCTTGACATAGAGTTGAGTAACATTCGAGGAAATGCTTATTATTCTGTTCTCTTCTATGCATCTTGGTGTTCATTCTCAAGCAAAACTCGGCCCATTTTTGATGTTCTCAGCACCATGTTTCCTCAAATTAGACACCTAGCAGTTGAAGAATCTGCTGCCATGCCAAGGTATGAACTATGAACATGTAATTCATCTCCTTCTTTGTTTGTTATATTATTTTTGTTGTTGTTGTAGATTGTAATATTTTATTTACTGATGCTTTGATATCTACATAATGTGAATGTTTTTGCAGTGTTTTCTCAAGATATGGAGTCCACAGCTTTCCATCTATATTGATAGCTAATCGGTCAGAAAGGGTACAGTATCATGGTTCAAAAGATCTCAGTTCCCTTGTGGATTTTTATAGAGAAATTACAGGTGATTTTGATATCTGCTAGAATATATGATATTTCTTAGAATTATTTTATACAAAGGTAGTCAAAGAGTGCAAGTGAGCTGCCGCCAGGAAAAAAAATAATGAAGCAATAATCAAGTCGAAGTCAACCAATTCTCTTGAAAAAAAAGTGCTTGGAGAAGTCTTTAACATGGAGAGAGATCGGCACTGGATTGAAATGCAACAGGTTTTGGCTGAAAATTCTTTGGGCTGAGACATGACTCAACAAGTTTAGAAACAAATTCATCCACTACATCATAGATCTCGAAATATACACTTCATTGCAAATTAGGTACTTTGGATACAATGGTATGACACTGTAAGGTATGTTTGTTTCATTACAATTTAATTGTAATCCTAAAGAAATGAAATGAAGTTTGTAATGCAAGTGAACTAAAATTACATTACCATGTGGTTGGAATAATATTTGTTATTTCGGTTTACAAGTTCTATCAATTGCATAAAAAATCTATCTTGTTGCAAATTTTTATACACTTAATCTTGCAACATATCAATCCCAAAAATTTGGGATAGAGCCTTTTTTTCCTGTCGTTGTTACTGAATCTTGCCCCATAGTCCATAATTATCATTTTCTCCTAGGCCAGATGGTCAAAGAAAATTCCAACAAAATCTAAATTTGGTTTTAGTGTGTTTTTTAATTTAATTAGAATATTTACATTTAACATGATTTATTTATTTATTTATTTCTTCATCTTTTGAAACATGATATGGAAGCTTGAAGATACTGAAGGGATTGTTAAAGTTTCAATTGAACAGGAACGTCAATCCTTTGCAGAGAAATTAAGTGAGGTGAGATTTAGTTTGCTTATGTTTTCAGATAGTTTCTTGTAGAATGGTGTGGATAAGTAGTCCTGGTTAGACTTGCGTCAAATTTATTATTTACAGGTGCAAGATTGGTTGTATACTGACGGTGAAGATGCTGCTGCTACTGAATTCAAAGATTGCCTTGACTCACTCAAAGCAATTGGAGATCCAATATTTTTCAGGTAGTTGTGGTTTGTTCTTTTGTCTGCTACGACTGGAAACATGGTTTGATTTATCTATTATTTAATCCAGATGGAATGAGTTGACTGCAAGACCGGCTGTTTGTGAGCATGCTAAAACGTATCTACGTGAACTGCCAAAGGTACTAAATAATTCTCAATTCTCAGTTTTTATGGTTATTGGCGAATATTTATTCATCTCTAATATAATCCGTATGTAGGTACCACATTAGTATTTAGGCTCCTATGACTCAGATTTCCTTGGTAAATGGGTTAGACATGATAGAAAGTATATTTACATGACTAAGAGATGCTAATCGTCATGCTAAATTATAAGTTAGATATTAATTAGAAGGCATTCTGTGTGTCTGGCCTAAATCTTTTTACTTATTAGTTACATATTAATTAGAAGAATCATTCTGCAATTGAACCTAAATTATAAGAAAGTCTTTAGTACCTTATGTTTTGCGGTTACAATTTTAGCATCATTCTGTATGCAGTAAAAACATAAAAGAGAATCAAGTTTCGTTACTTTCGTATATTTTCAGAAATGTTGAATAAGAGAGTTGGTTAATATTTTTAAGTGAGGTAAATTATATGATTTTTTCTATGGCAAAGGAAACTTTGTCGAATCATCGAATTTATGAAGGGAACTCTGCCAATTTTTTGGCATAAATTTTTAGAATCTTGTAGTAACTATTAGCTAGTCCACCCTATTCCAAAATCCTGGCTCCGTCCCTGTCGGCACGGGAACGTCCGTGTCGGGTGCGGTCTTCAACATCTCCACCAACATCTCTCACATCTGCTTCCTACAATCATCGCTATGTGCCTAAGCATATAGCACTAAATAGCTACATGCTAACCTGATGTGAGCCTTAGTGTTGTTGCAGCCGAGTCTCATGAGCTTTGAACTAGGGAATTTTACAACAAAAAAGCAAGGCAAATCAATGAAGAATCTCTTGGGGCCAGCCGTTGTGAAATATACAAGTGAGTGAACTGATCGAGCAGAACAAACCCAAAAAAAGAAGAAGGCAGTTACTTGTTTTCTACTGCCAACTGCTGTGATTTCATTGCGAGTTGGAAACTTGCTGGAGCCTGACTAGCCCGCAGTAAGCACCATTGGGTCCCTTGGCAAGTAAGTTGGTATGAGTCCCCTTCTCCACCACAGCTCCTTTCTCCAGCACCGCGATGAGGTCGCAGCTCTGTATCGTGCTGAGCCTGTGGGCCACAACCACGCTGGTCCTCCCCACCATTACTCGCTCCAGAGCGTCCTGGACCACTTTTTCCGACTGGCTGTCGAGCGCGCTCGTCGCCTCGTCTAGGAGCAGGATGGCTGGGTTCTTCAGTATCGCCCTCGCGATCGCTATTCGCTGCTTCTGCCCGCCGGACAGCTGCACCCCGCGGTCCCCGCACCAGGTGTCGTACCCGTCCTTGAGGCAGCTGATGAAGTCGTGTGCGTTGGCCGCTCTCGCCGCCTCCTCCACCTCCGTCTCTGTCGCTCCCTCTGCTCCGTAGCCAATGTTCTCCCTGATACTCCCCGAGAAGAGTGTTGGCTCCTGTCATTCAAATGATAAGCACTTCGGAACAACCTCGGAACCAAAAATGTACAAGCGCTATAGTTGAAATGAAATGGCATTAGGGTAATAATTTAGCCTAGTAACTAACTAACTAACAAGCAGTTGCTTTTGAGTTTCTAGTACCTGCCCCACTAGTGCAATGTGCCTCCTGAGTGACCGAAGATGGTAATTCTTCACATCCCTGCCATCAATCCTAACCGATCCTCGCAACGGGTCATAGAATCGCTCGATCAGTCCGATGATGGTCGACTTACCGGAGCCGCTCTGCCCGACCAGTGCGGTCGACCTGCCGGCATCGATGGTCAGACTAAATCCCCTGAAGACCATGACATCCGGCCTAGCCGGGTAGGCGAAGTCGACCTCGCTGATCTCCACGCTCCCGTCTAGTTTCTCCGGTTGGTGTCCGTCCGTGTCCTCGGGCTCCATTAGAGTGACTCGGTCGAGCACGGCGAACAACGAGCCTACTGCGTCGGCACCCTTGGAGAGGTCCGTGGTCATGCTGCCGGCCTCGGCTATGACGCGACCGGTGCTAATAAGGACCAAGAAGGTCTGGAAGAGGGACTTGGATGTAATGTATCCGTGAGAGATGAGCTTGGCGCCATACCTATGCAAATTGGATTCAAAACTAGTTCAGTATCATTGTCCAATTTTGGTATCGACTATGAATTCAAATTCAAATTCAAATTCAAATTCAAATTGAAGGATGAGTTAGAGGGTGAGCATCATTCGGTTTTGGGCTGAAAACCGAAAATTGAATACAATTTATATAAATATCTGAATTTTATACATATTTTGTACATAAAAATATGCTATGTATTTTGAATTCCAATTTTATTAATTTAACATTTAGTACAATTTTGAGCACAGTTGTAAAATACAGTAAATATGTGCATAAAAATTATAATTTAACTACAATTTTAACTTTAAATTCGATCCATTAAACAATATCGAATAAACTGAATAAATTAACCGAATAGATTAGTCGGATCGTTTTGGTTCCGATTTTACATTTTTTTTATAATTTTGGTTTAACCGGTTTTGACTATTTCTGTTTGGTTGAAACCGAATGCTCGCCCCTAGGATGAGTCGAGGAGTAAGAATTTTGTCTAGAATAATGCTATTAATTTCTCCAAACTATTTTTCCTTATGTGACAGCCAACGTGACGGTTAATATGACAGTTGACATAACATATTTTAAAATTAAAATTAAAAAAATTGATTAGTTAATTTTTTGGATTAAAATTTATCATGTCAGCTGTTATAATTTGAAAGAACACTATGAAGAACAGTACCACAAGTTAAGGGCCCACGATAGAGTCGTGAGACACTGAGAGGTGCCGAGGCCGACGCCGGCGAACCAAGACTGACGAATACTCTCACGCCGGGGTCCCTCCTGGGCGCGTTCAAAGAGGCAGAGAATGCGGTCCTGGGAGGAAAAGGCGGTGACGGTGCGGAGGTTGGAGACGGCCTCGGCGGCGAGCTTGCAGCTGTCGGACTGAGCCTTGACAGCCTTGTTGGACATGCTCTTCAGGAGGACCTTGCGTGCGTAGAAGCACACTATGATCACCGGCTGGACCGCGATCATCACGATAGCCAGACGCCAAGCAACGACCAGGCCAAATGTGCATGCCACCGTCACTGCCGAGAATGTCTGGACCAGGAGAGCCATCCGATCACCGACCACTGACCGGACCTGCCAACACAAGCATTTTATTAAGTTAAATTTGCTCGATATATATGTAATTATTTCTCTGTAGCCCATCGTCAATGTAGTGTTCTGATGGACCCTGTGATTGATTATTGGTCTGATGCTGTTTATGCTTAACATTCAACAATATATTCTATTTGTTACAGGCGTACTACATCTGGAGTTATTTGTAACCTTTCAAGTTTGAAGTTGAAACGACGAAATTCTATGAGACGGCTGTAAAAATAGTTATGCCACATGCTTCAATTTTTGATATTGTCAACCATCAGCAATATGTTTTCTTAAGATTTTATAATATAATGTTGTCTATATGTACTACCATTTAATTCTATTTAAGAGAGAAATGGTGACAATTATTGATATCATCCCTCCCTCCATAGCAACCTAATCTCTAAGAATACTATATATAAAGGAAGTGGATTATAGGAAACTTATGAAGAAGGTAGGTTTGACAGTAGTACTGACCACATTGGCATCCTTGGCTAATCTGGCACAGATGGCTCCGCTCGAGTTCTCGTCCTGGTCGAACCAGCCGACTTCAAACGTGAGCATCTTGGACAGCATCCTCTCCCTCACTCTCTTGGTGAGGTGTTCTCCCATCGCCCCGAAATTGTAGTGTTGCACTATATTGAGCAACAGGGAGAGAATGGCAAGGGTGAGAAAGATGAGGGAGTACGTTCTAGTCTTGCTCTTGATCTCGTCGTGGTCTTTTAGGAAGTAGACTGACACCATGCTCCCCAAGGCGTACGAGTATGCCGGCTGCACTCCTCCGAAGATGCTCGCGCCTGCGCACCCGGCCAACGCCTGCTTCCATTCCGGCGCGTTCAGCATCAACAGTCGCCGGAAAGATGGGACCGGGAGTTGAGCTCGTGGTGGCTCATTGGTAATTTCCTCGGCGTTCCCTCCTATTATTGCTCCCGTCGCGGCAGCATTAGAGGACCTGCAGGTTGTAGCAATATTCAAGACAGGCGCGCACGGTTTTATGCATAGTTTGCATCATGGACCAATACCAATCTGACACGGCCGATATCGACACGGTTTAGCATGTTCCGATTCGATACCGACCGATACTCGATACCGACCGATATCTTTTCCGGTCAATTTGGAAGAAGATAAAATTGAACGAAAATGACCAATCAACAAGGATGTAAAAGCATACGAAAGAGAAAAACTACTAATGTATCGCATGTAAACCAATCACAAGGGTGACTATTATTTCATTCAATTTCAAAAATACTAAAATAACAACAATTGAAAATTGAAAGACTTAAAATTATACTTAAATGTATAAGATATATTTTCTAAAATATTAATAATTATTTTTTCGATATCAAATCTGATACTTCGACCTCCTGAAAGCGCCGATACCGTCGATACGGTACTTGGTCCGATACGAACCTTATATTAGTTTGAGATACCAACATACGTACCCATATCCAATCATAGTTAACAGAAATGGAGATGGATATTAATTTTAAGAGCACCAAATGCCACGTAAGTACAGAGAAAACAAACGTGTTCTTCGAGGGACAAGATTTAATTACATGCCAATGATACATACGTTTGGATTCAAATTGTATGCAACAATTGCTGAAAAATATAATTGTATTTGTACCAATGTATAGTTGTGTTTAAGATTGCAATATCACTAGTAATTTGTATGGACAAGAAATTTATGTGCCAACTTAGAGTTGCTAGATTATTGAAATATCCAAGTCCGATTTTGAAAATTAGAGAAGATATTTCTGTTGCTAGTCCCTCAACGTGCTAACATGTAATACTACAAAAATACAGTAAAACAACTACCGAAATTTTCGTCTCTAATATTACAGAATTCGTTGCTAATATTACAGAATCCGTGGCTAAGTCTATTACTAATTTGTAATATTTTTGTAGTATAAGACCTCCCTACAGCGAGGTAATAATTAACACTCATATAGCTTCATTTCCTTCGGCAAACACAATAAGTGATCCACATATTAAGATATCTTAAATTACCACAATAAAAAAGAAGAAGAAGAAGAAGAGAGATTTGCCTTTGCCTTGCTTGACATCCGCCAAACGTAGTATTGACATAACTATGGCCATATGTTCAACTTCAGGTAGAATTTGTACATAATATATGAAAGTCAAGTATGCATTATATATATATAGTTTTCTTATTTATCTATGTGTACTAATTATAGATGAACAAAGATATGCATTAAATATATAAATTTCTGAACATTAGCGTGTTAATAACAGTAATAAAAGAGGTTGGTTTACCTACCTAGCTGAATTGGATCTACTGGCTGTTGATATTCGCCTAAGGCTCACAGAGGTGGGTTCCATTGCTAATGCTGAGGCCGAGTTCAGTGATGACCCTGCCCCTAATTGTTCTTCCGCTGCTGCACCTTTTGTCTGCTGGAGACGAACAAGGGACGAATAAAGGCCTTCGTAATCACGTATTAGCTCATCGTGAGAGCCAGTCTCCATGACCTGTCCAGCCTGAACCACCGCGATCGTGTCAGCATTCCGGATGGTGGACAGGCGGTGCGCAATCACGATGGTGGTCCGTCCGACCGAGGCTAGGTCGAGTGCTTCTTGGACAATCCGCTCGGACTCGGAGTCCAGTGCGCTGGTAGCCTCATCGAGCAGGAGAAGTTTTGGTGACTTGAGTATGGCCCTTGCAATAGCTATCCTTTGCTTCTGACCTCCAGACATCTGAACCCCCCTCTCCCCTACCTGTATGTATGTACATACATACGTACATATATAGTTGTCAATAACATATCTTAAAGAAAATGGTATATATTCAGTGATTAGCATAGTTGGGTACGGCCTGGATCATGGTACAGATTCATGAACGGGTTACACAACTTGTCTATATTATCGGTACACAATGGATAGGATAAGTTGGCTCGCAAATTCGGTGGTTCACGTTATGTTTTAAAATTCTAAATGGATCGACGCTAGTTACTTGTTCAAATTTTGTGGAGTAATTGTGTCGTGGTATACTGAAGAGGGGGAAAAAAAAATTCTCTTATGTAAAAGATACAAAACTTGATTTTTTTTACATCAATTGGAATGTGAATGGCATTCCAAATAAAAGGGTAAAATGGTGTGGAATCAAAATACATAAATAAACCATAAAATAAAGTTTATATGGGATTTAAATGATCGTTTCGGATCGCCAACTCTAGTGGGCATCGAGTACCATAACGATTAGTACCGAAAATATACCTCAATTGGAAAGTTCGTATACCGGAACGTGGTTCGAAGGAAGTTTAGATATATCCAGTAAATATGGTTGATACCATCTTATTGATTCTCTCCAAAAGAGATGTTCCATGATATGTTTAATTAACATTTGTTTATGTAGTGTATTCCCAACGTGTCAGATTCCAAATAAGTGGGTGATCCACAAATACAATTTTGGTTTCAACTTCAACAAAAGTAAACTAGAAAGAATTAGTTGGTCACATTTCCTTAAGAAACACATTAGCAATGTCGTTTACAGAATAAACCTATATATTAGTTTGCTAGGCCCATATTCGATAAATTAGAAGTCGATACACAAGTATATATATCTGCAAATATCTCTTAATTTTACATGAAAGTCTTGAAATGCTTTTGTCTCTAGCTAATCTAGAAATTCCAGGCACAGTAGACCAAATCAGTTGTGGACTATCCTTTCCTAAATATTAGTCAGTGTATATGCTGAAAGAACCTCCATCTCTAGTGAAGTATAAAAGTAGAATTCTTTACTCAATAACAACTATATGCGCAGGGCTATGCTATGACTACAACCAAATGCCTACAACCCTCTTACAACCGCTACGTGGCGTTCACGTGACGGTCGTCCATTGGAGGAGGAGGAAGAGATGGAACCCGGTGGCTGTCCGGGTTGCTTTATCCAAAGCTAATTTTGATCGACTCTTGGTCTTTATTGTGGGCTGGTTCTAGAGAAAGTGAGGGAGGGAATTAATATGAACTCATGAGCGACCTACCTGTGTGTCGTATCCTTGAGGCAACTGAGAGATGAAATTGTGCGCATTGGAAGCCTTTGCAGATGCAATCACCTCTTCCATCGATGCATCCTCTTTCCCAAACAATATGTTGTCCTTTATAGAAGTTGCGAACAGCGCTGGCTCTTGGCTAACCAATCCCATCTGCGATCTCAGCCACTTGAGCTGCAGCCTCCTTGTGTCCACTCCGTCCAGTAGTATCTCACCCCCGGACGGGTCGTAAAACCTCTCCAGCAACGCGATCACCGTCGACTTCCCCGACCCGCTGCCCCCGACCAATGCCACCGTCTTCCCCGTCGGCACCCTCAACGAAAATGATCTCAGTATTTGGTTGTCCGGTCGAGAAGGGTAGGTGAACGCAACATTTTTGAACTCCACCTCCCCTGATACCGTCTCTAGTACATCCCCCTCTGCGCTCTCCGAGTCGATTCCCGGTGTCCTATTTATCACCTGGAGGATCCGTTCACCGGCTGTCGACGCCTCGGAGAGATACTTCACATTGGAAAGGCCTGACCCTAGTGATCTATTTCCAAAAGAAAATGAATCAATGACAAGTAGACTTAGTAGACAAAAACAGGTCCATGAACATTTTTTTACATGTGTGCTCACAGATATGATTGGATTAATTGGAACAAAGTACTAGTCTACTAATACTTTGTTCCAATCCAATCATATCTGTGCTTCAAGTTAAAAATGAGCATGGACCAGTATAGTATAAATGAAAGTACTACATACAGGCCTCCCATGATGTTGGCAGCTCCGACCACGAAGATGTCGCCACCCTTCCCCCCGTGATACATAACGAGGCGGCTGCCATACCATGCCATAAAAGCCCAGATGGCAAAGGAAACTCCGTTGCTGCCGATGGCGATCCCCTTCACCAGGCCTTGGTGAAGACCCGTCCTAAAGGAGCATTCAAGCGAGGCCGAGAATTTGGATATGGTCCTCCTCTCCCCAACGAAGGAGTAGACGGTGCGTACGGAGGAGACCGCCTGCTCGACTATTGAGCCTGCCTTGTCGTACTCTTCCCTGATCGTTCGCGCCAGGCTCATCAATTTCCTACCGTACATTAGTCCTGGTATGATGAGGAGAAACACCGCCGGCAAAGCCACAAGGGCCAATCTCCAGACCAGGATGAACCCCACGATGTAACTTCCGAAGAACATGGAGCAGTTCATTATTAAGTTGGGCACCTGCAACACAGTAAGTAAATTCTTAGCATGAATATTCTTTCTTATAATGCCGCCTCCCGAAAGCTTCATACAAGATTTGATAAAGCTAGCTTCTACAATCCACTGGCGATCTGACAACATTCAGCAAAACATCGAGGAGAACCAAAGACTTAGATCACGGAAGCAAACATATGTGTGGATATTTTCTTGATCAGGGATTGAAGAGTAGCCGTGTATGATTTGAGCTGGCCGTGAGGCAAAATGTTTGGGATGAGAATAAGTTGGATTTTAGATGAGCAACATGTTATCAGTACGTAGAGGTGCTGCAGTAAGATCATTTGAGTATTATTGATGTGAGTATATTGAAGGAAGTGTGCCTGAATTTCAGTGAATGGAATGAATTAAGTTGTTCTAAGTGATTGTCAAGTGGCCACTTTTGGTTCTGCGGAACCGAAAAGAAGAATGGATTATGAAGAAGAAGAAGAAGAAGAAGAAGAAGAAGAAGAGAGGAGATGTACCTTCTCGCTGATGCAATCTTGGATTACCAGACTGTCGCTGGAGACGCTGGTGATGACGTCTGAAGTGGAGGAACCTTTGAGGTCGAAGTACTCTACGTCCTGCCTCAGCACGGCTTTCAGGTACCGGGACCTCATTCTTGCCGCCTGTCGCTCGCCGGTCCTGGTCCAGCAGTATCCCTCTGCAATCACCATGGCATTGTCGGTTGACTAATCATCAAAATCAAGAACAAGTACTACAAGTCTACAACATAGAGGAGGATGGTTGAGTCACCTAAGAAAGAAGCAACCCATTGTGCACATGACAATATTACCATATTCACAGTACTCTGTAGCACAGGAGAAATTAAGCCATTATGCAAATCAAAAGATATATGCACAAAAAAAGTAGTATTAGTAGTAGTAGAAAGTGTTCAATGATGCACCTTGTTAATATTTTGAATGAACTGGTCAGAAGAGGATGAGGAAGAGATTCCTATACTGTTCATCATCTTGCTACTGATGATAAGCAAGAAAGGGATGGACAAGCCATCGCCCATGGCGCCCAAGAAGCCCAAGGCCATCAGCCACCTATCCCCACAGTCTGCGTGCATAAATATCGTGGAGATCGACGGCCAAGATCCTCCTCCTTTCCCTTTCTTATTCGTACTATTACTACTGCTCATCTTCTTCTCTCTTTTCTCCATCTTAACTTCTCTTGTTACTTAGACGAGATCACAATCAAATATATCTATATATGCCTCTTATATATAGACATTCTAACAGTTTGTACTGCTAGCCAGATGTCTTGGCTGCACATGCTCAACCAGGTGTTGGCATATATGTATACACGTTTCCTAAAGATACCCCAAATATAGTTCAGCACATGTTGTACTTCTTCTCTATGAAGAGTCTAATTGACACAGATATGTTCCACCCCAGTTTCACCTTTCCATGATATTAAAAAGTACTAACTAACTTCAGAAATGTGTAACATGCTGATTTTATTAAGAAGTCCTCCGGATGTATCATGGAGAGTGAAGATTCGAGTTTTAAAAAAACAATTTACTAAAAATGCTTAGCATGCTGATTTTGTTAGAAGTTCAATACCACAAGAATAGTAAAGCCTTTAGCCCCGCTATCTCATCTATTTGGTCCTTCTCTTCCGTTAAGCTATGTTACGGATCCTACCCTATGTTAGCAGTGAGCATTATTTGGTTTTGGATCGAAAATCTAACCAAGCCGAAGATATTCGATAATTTTTAGATTCGATTTCGGTTTTAAAAATACTAAAAAAAAATTATCCAGTTTCGGTTTCGATCCAAAATCAAATACGACTTGTGCAATTATGTATTTACCCTCAATTATACGCATATTTTTTCATTAAAAATGAGTATATTTTAAAAACAACAATTATATGTATGTGTTTTAAAACCCCCAACTTTGATAGTTTAATTATAACTAGTCCTGCTTTGAACGCACTTTTGAAATACAACAAATGTGTGTATAAAAATTATAGTTTATAATATAATTTAATCACGATTTCAACTTTGGACACGATCCATTAAACAATAGAAATAGCATAACCGAATAAACCTAATCAATTATTCGGTTCGGTCCAGTTTCGGTTTTGGCTTATTTCGATTCGATTTTAAATTTGTAAATTTTTGGTTTATTAGATTTTGACTATTTCGATTCGATTGAAACCGAATAAACCGAACTCTCACCTATATGTACTGTACCTCTAAGGCTCTAACAAAATTATCTTTATTTTACATTCTCAATCCACTTTCTTTCAAAAGTTATCTCCTTTACATTCTCATTCCAATTTCTTTTAGATCTTCCTCTAATTAGTTCTTTGATCCTTCAACAAATATCTTATTATCCATCCTAAGTTATATATGTTGCATTTTGAAGCCTTTTATTTTGGTGTGTCCGGATTGTATGCAATATGCAGACACAGCCCACGTTGAGTATCCGTACTTTCCATATCCCAAGTAGTAAATCTATTGGTCGATGTTGTACATAACCAAACAGACAATATTGTCATTCATCCCTACTAACATTTCTTTTATTTTTGCTACCATATTGACATTATCCAACCTTCCAATAAATATAGGATTACTGATCTTACAACCATCATATTTTCATTGAAAGTATGATATTTAACAAAATTGGAGCAGAAGAATACTATAAGCGCATAGCATTCCCAAAAAAAAAAAAAAAAAAAAAATCTATATCCAATCCTTAAGCTTGGATATTTGCACTTAATACCCTCTACTATTGTTGTTTTCTCTTAACACGCTCCCCTACTACTTTTATCGGTTTTTTTTTTCGACATACTAGCCTTTTTGAACGCTGTGTTACATGTCATTTGGGTCCACTGTTCCACACATCCCCCACAGTTTGATCTTGAGACAGTCCGCCTAGCCAGGAAAGTTATACCTCTTCTCACTGACCACAAGAGCCAGTTAAGTTCGGTATCAGTGTTTTGTTACTTTAACATTTTTCTGCACTTTGCTAACATGACACCATTTTTTTTGAAATAATACATATGTTCTGATAGGGAGAAATTAGGATTATAAAAGATGAGATGTACCAAGAACATAAACATGATAGGCGATTTTAGACTTTGGGTCTTGAAAAAATTGTAAAATTTATAGTTGGGCCTCCGTAATTTAGCGACGTTACAAAGTCGCAAGAATGACAACTCTTAGCGTCTCAGGTCGCCAAATTTATGACGTTTTATTTTAGTCGGTAATTGTCGTTAAATTTAGCGACAACTTGCGACATAATCAGCGACGAAAAGCTGACATGGCCAAAATTGCCATGTCAGCAATATTTAGCGACGTTTAGTGACGATCAGCGACGTAAAATAAATTATTTGACAGTTTAGCGACGTCATTAGCGACCCCTATGGACGTCACTAAACGTCGCTGGACGTTGCTAAGGTTGAAAAAAAAATATGCATATAATATGTATTCATCCCGCACACTGTCCATGTACTCAGGGAACGCCTTGGCGAACTGCAGGAACTACTTTACTCCCTTTATGTATTCATCCCGCACACCACACGTCATCAGGATGGCGGTTGTACATCCACGAACGATGATGCAGGTAGTAATTCAGATACATTTCTAGATACTTCTGCAAAGATGAATAGACATCGTTTAAGTATATTATCCAAATGTTCATCAAAGTGAATATTTAGGTCATATCATTAGTATTCGAGTTGTGATGCGTGAGTATCCATATTTGGTACCGCATTTGTTTCCGGCTTCTATTTGAGTTATTAATTTTTGTTTCTATTGTTGATGATTTATATTTTTTTTGATGTATAGTTAGACTTCCTTCATATCTTCTCGTGCTTTAGATTGTGATTGAGTTTTTGTGTTAGCTATTGTTGGCAAACTTTATATTATTGTGAGATTTTAGATAGTATAGTAGACCAAGACAGCGTTCTACCGTCGATGCTGCGGCGTAGGCTGGACGTTGTTTCCGACTTGCATCCCTATACCGGGTGCGGGTCGTGACACGTTTTTAGTGGTGGCCCATGCAGGTCAGGCTTCGCAAGTTATGCGATATCGTGGTAGTGCGACGACTTAGTTGTACTACTACGAGCCTGCGATAGGATCGATATAGGATGTAGGATATAAGATATTAGGATGAGAGGATACTCAATCACAAATTTCTTGAGAGATTCCTGGGACGACCCTTGAGAATCTTATTATAATTTTTAATTCAAAATATTTTCCCTTGTTTTCGTCCGCTCTCACTTGGTGTTGTTGAATTTGATTCTTTGTGATCGATTGTTGAATTTGATTCTTGGTGATCGGTTGATTTAAATTCTTGGTGTTCGTTATTGAGTTTGATTTTATATCGAGAGAAATTTTACGAACTAAATTACGGTATCATCTGATGATATATGGGGACAGTAAGGAAGGCGAAACGTCTGCTTTGGTTATGGAGCATAGAGTTTATCGTAGCCATATTAGCTGGAGTAGCAAAAACGTAGGGATCTGACTTCGGATGTACATATCTTAGTTATGAAATTTAGAATTTCTCGCAGCTATACTAGTTGGCACAGCGAGGATTCTAGACGACATGATTATAGAGGTGCATACCTAAGTTATGAGATCTATCGTTTATCGCAGCTATGCTTACTGGCGTGGCGAGGATTCTGAGTGTCATGATTTTGGACAGACGTGTATGATTATCAGATTGTATCTTAAATTGGTTCTTAAAGTATCATCTCAATACTTATTCATTTCTGCTATTATAGGACTTTGTTCCATCATTCTTTAGCTTAGCAGTAGGGATACCTTCAGTTCTTTAGTCCAATTCTTTATAGAGCTTCTTTCCATTAGAGTCCTTGTTAGTGTGATAATTGGTGAATTGTATTAGGTCTGTGTCTTGAGTATCAGTATTGACTATTGAGAGTGTGACTTGTGAGTCTGTAAGTGGTTCTTGGTTAGGCATGTGAGCAATAGGCATAAATCTAGGGATAACCCATAGCGTAGTACTTTGTAGCAATAGTTCTATGATAGGTGTCATTATAGATAGTATGGGTACTAATGGTAGAAAGGAGAGTAGAGAGTATCAGTAGTGGTTCCATGAGTTAGTATCAGTATCAGCATGCCAGTTCTGGATAATCATGAATTCATGTAGTTGGGTGAGCCATGTAAACATTTAAGTATCAAGGAAATTGTGTTGAAAAATAATAGAGCATGATATTCAATATGGTGGTTGATACCTGTGTGTGTCAAGAGTAGAGAAATATATATGCATAAAGGATATTAGTAAGCATGCCATAGTAGAATGGTACCCATAAGTATATAGGAAAGTATGATGGAATAATAATACATTGTGCTAAAGTAGTAGGACTTGTGTTAAGGTATAGTAGAGCATTGATATGAGTGCACCAGTATATGACTAGTGATGGCTATATCACCTGATATTGAGACTAGTGATGTGTTGGAAGCAATAGGTGGAAGAGTGTCTAGAAATTGTGTGCATGATGCACAGTGGGTGGTAAGTGTCAGTGTGGAAGTTCATGAGTATCAGAAAGTGGAAGATTGAGTGTTAATATTATGTCATGGGTTGGAAAATATCAAGATTGGTCATGGAAGAAATGTATCACTGATTTGTGTATCCGTCTGTAAAAGGTTTGAGGAGAAATACATATACATCAATAGAGATATAGAACCATATGTCCGCCTTTGGGAGTGAAGTGAAACATGTGAATTATAGAAGTTAATAACTAGTACAAGTAATCATGAGTTCTAGTGAGTGTGATGAGGTGATCTAATAAGGAAGCTAGTGTCCTAGAACATTAAGGATATATATTATGTAGTTTTGAAGCTAATGTTACTATATCAAAGTGTTAGTATTTCTATATCAGGGATTAGCTGAGTAATGTGCTAGTAACAGTAAGTACATTGGATTGGTGTATCAGTTAATATGGATAGAAAGATAATTGGGAGTAATAGTACAAGTGATCCAAGCAGTAGAGGAGGGAGACAATATATATATATATAGAAGTAAGTAAGAATAGTACCTTGCTAAATTTGATTATAGAGGTCGTATGTATCAGAGAATAGTCCGAGGGGTATAAGGATACCAGTGAGATGTCATGGTGTTGTAATGACTAGAAGATAATTGTGTATTTATTGTGTATAGATGAGAACCTTAGGATAATTAACAAATGTTAGAGGATGAGTTGTACCAAGTATCAAATAAAAAGATATACCCTAGTAACAAGAGCCGGAGTACCTCACGTATTATGAAAGTTTAGGTACAAGCATAATAGAGGAGAGACATGAGTAACTTGGTATACAGATATCATCAAAATGCATATGAGAGCTGATGCCTTGTGTAGACAGTAACAAGATTTAAGTAAGGCATCCTATAGGGAGTGATAAGTTGGACGAGGGTGTGCTAATAAAACACATGATTGAAAAGGTATACAAGTGTTCCTTGCAAGAGAATGATTGAGAAATTTTAGTGATTGAAACAGATAAAGAAGGTAGTATCTTAGCATTATTTTGTATAGTATCCTAGGTGGCAAGTGCCAGTGAATTAAGCATGTCCATGACCTAGAACTATAGTATATCATTAGTATTTGGTAACCCTCAGTATTAAGAATGTCTTGACTAGGTTGATGATTAGTGAATGCTTAGTGTGATGGAATAGGCCACAGGTGGCATAACAGGTTATCCCGTACCAGTAGAGGAAGACACCTCAGCAGGACAGAGACTGAATTTCATAATAATTAGAGACTATATCCAAGTATGTAAAATGATATGATTGTATGTTATAGGATATATACTATTTTAGACTGTGATTGATGGGGTTTGACCATAATAAGATTTGTATGAATATGATATGACTGACCCAAGAGAGAGGGGTGAGATTTTTAATTTTGAGGACAAAATTCTTCTAAGGGGGTAGATTTGTCACTACCACATTTTCTAGGAAAGGGTATTTTAGTTATTTGGTAATTAATTAAATATTGTGCATGTTAAATTTTTATTTATTGTATTATTTATTTATTATTAGCATGTTAGATTTATTTTTGGACTTGTGTTAGTGGACAAACTAGTTTAGTTTAGACTCATGGACCAACATTTAATTCTAGTTAGAATTGAGCCCAATAATTAGAAGCCCAATTATTATGAGGATGATTAATTATGTTAAACCCATTAGACTAGAAGCTTCCCTCCTTAATTAATTTCTTCATGAGAGGCCCCAAGGAGTATTTTAGACTTTACATAGTAGCTTGAGGGAGGGGGCAAGTGAGGCCTATATAAAGGGGATGAAAACGTTCTCTCTCTTCATTTTTTTATTCCAAATCTAGATCTAGAAAATTCCCTCAACCAAATCCCTACCAAATTTTCATCCAATTATTTTCCAAATTACCATTGGAGGCTATTAGAGCATGGATCTACAAGAAGGAAGCATAGATCTACAAGGAGGAAGCATGGATCTACAAAGAGGAGCAAGGATCTACAAGTTGAAGGCCAATTTCACCAATTTTGGAGGTTTCATTAGGAATCTATCTCCCAATAGGTACAATTCAGATTTTTCCCTTAATTTAGGTTCTAAATCTGAGATTTAACCATGGAAAATTAACCCATATGCATAGGCTACCCATAGGATTTGGTTTTGTGTTCATTGGAGGCCTATTGAGAAAGTTATGGTGCTTTTTGTGTCAATTTTGGGAAAATTCCGAGATTGATATTTGTTGTGTGTGTCAATTGGTCATATAGATCAATTTGACATGTGCTTGTGTGTTTGGGGCTAGTGTCGTGTCCACAATTGGGTACGTGTAGGTTGTATCCCATCAATTTGGTGATACGTGTTGATTTGGGGGTTTTCCCTCCGACATGGGACTTTGAGCATGTCACATTTTGATACGGACACGTAGATTTATATTTGACTCTTCGTATTGTTCATAAATAATATATATGACTTGTTCGTGTCCTTCGGGGTACGTTTGGATGTGTGGTGGACTCGTGTCGCATGCGTATCCTAGATCTAGTGGGATACATGGTGATACGGTCCATGTATGTGCAATTTAATTGTAGATCTAATTCTTTTGTGTTCTTATTTCATGGAGAAATATAATTATATATATGCATATATATATATATATATATATATATATATATATATATATATATATATATATATATATATATATATATATATATATATAATATTGTGTATATATATATTTATGTAATGTTGTGTCTTAGATCTATGCATCGATCTATATATACTATATATGTATATTATTATGTAGCTATTTTTTTACATGTAGATATATATTTATAAGTGGTAGTATATGTATATATAATATAGTAGATATATTTATATGTGGTTATATATATAGTTATATTATATATTGTTATGTATTTATATAGTGTATGATTTTATATACGTATACATATATGTGTTGTTATATATGTATATATTACTATGCTATTGTCATATGTATTTAATATGTACATATATATATGTGGAGGTATATGTATGTTATATATATGTTATTTGTCATAGTGTTATATATTATAGTTATATGTATTTTTGTATCTATTTATGGGTGTTATATATATATATATATATATATATATATATATATATATATATATATATATATATATATATATATATATATGCATTGTATATATAAACATAAGAGAGAGAGGAGAACAAGAGTTTCAGTGACAGCAACTGTCGCTGAAACAACAGCAGTATCAGCAGCGTATCAGGAGTTTTAGTGACAGTTTTAGCGACAGTTGCAGAAAACTGTCACTAAAACAGCAGTGTATTAATATCAACAGCAGCTTCAGCGACAGTGGGCAGAATCTTCAGCGACAGTTTGGCAGTTTTATATATTAGATATTTTTATATATATATATATAGATATATATGTATATATATATGGTAATTAATATATACGTTTATATGTTCCTAATTTTCTAATTGTGCTTTAGTATACTATATGTATAATATATTTAGTTGTAGCATATAATATTATTGGAATAGTTAGTATATTTTAGTTATCTATTGTTATGAGTATCTTTAGTTATATATATTATAGGTATGTATGTATGTACGTATATATGTATTAGTATTTAGTGTGTAGTTGGTAGTTAGTATTTATTCTATTTAGTACATACTAGAAGTTATATTGGATTGATATATGTATACATATAGTTATTGATGAATAGTTAGTATATATATATATGAAGATTTTGGCATTACCTTGAGATACCAAGGTAAGTATCAAGAGATACCAAGGTATGAGTAGTAGGTATTGGCATAGTAATAGGATAGTTATAAACTAATTATGGGTTGGTATTAAGGTAACTAAAATAAGGTATATAGTATTGTATAAATACTAAATACATAGTAGTTTATAGTTATAGTTGGATAGTTAATATATATATACTAGAGTGACATTACCTTGAGATACCAAGGTAAATGCCAAGGTATTAAGGATACCCAAGGTATTGGGTTTGGGTATCAAGATAGAGGTTTAGTATTGCGATACCAAGTTGGTTCAAAACCAATGTATCCATTTAGCATTGGTAATTAGGATTTTATATATATAATATTGTTTGATATGTACATATGTGTTATATTTATCCCTTGTTTGCGTATCCTAAGATACGGTATCTTAGTATCCTAAGATGTAGCTTGTATGGCCTAGATTCATAGTGTGTGAGTCCAATATCTTTGAGTTAGACTTATGCAACCTAGAAATGGGTAATTGACCATAGTTTGACTATAGTTGACCATAATTGACTTAGAGTTGACCTAGTTTGACTTTTGACTTAGAATTGACTTGTTGACCTAGAAATTGACTAGTTTAACTTCTTTTCTTTCCAGAACCTTGTATTAATGCAATATTCCATATATAGGTCTGTGTGACACCAGTTCGGACAGTTTGACATTCATTGCTCTGGACCACAGGCGAGTACATTTCTCTGATAGTTTTCAATTCATGATATTGTATATATGCATGTTCTAGAATTGTATACATTGATCCCGACACAGTGATTTCACGGACTGGTACTATATGGATCCCGTCATGAGATGTTATCCCCTACCGTGTTCAGCGGGTACTCGTGTACATTGTATCTCATCGTGTATACTGGGTATTGATGTTACTTTGTGTTCACACACTACTCGTGTTCAGTATGCTTATTCGTGTACACCCACCGCCCGTGTTCGGTGGTTATGATATTCGTGTACACTCACTGCTCGTGATAGCGGTTATATTTTCGTGTTCATAGCGTGTCGTGATTGGATCCATCGGTATTAGTTGGGGGTGGGAGAGTAGGAGTTGATTATGTGATCAAAGCCATTGTTACAAATCGTGTACATTCTGATTACATACTTCACTTGTAATCCGTCTTACCTGATCATGTTCACCCAACCCGATCACATAATGAACTCGTATTCTAAGGCACATTAGATAGTTTAGATTGCAGTTTACTTCATCATATTGTGATATTCATATTGTTGATCTATATATTCTCATACATTACCTGTATATATCTTGTTCATCATTCATATGTTTAGTGATCTTGTATTTCATTTCTATATCTGTTTATATGCTCGATTATGTTATTGGAACTGCTTTCAGAGGTATGTACTTCGCTCAATTCCTGACTGAAAAACATTTTTCAGAGGATCCGAGAGATTGGTGTCCGACATACTTTGGACTTTGACTTATAGATGGTGCAGACTTGGACCCACTAGTTCTGGAGTGACTACCGGGAGTTTTAGCCAGATTCACTACGTAGCATAATTAGTTCTCTTTGGCATTTTTGGTACCAGATTTATTTCCGGCTTCTATTTGAGTTATTGATTTTTGTTTCTATTGTTGATGATTTATATTTTTTTGATGTATAGTTAGACTTCCTTCATATATTCTCGTGCTTTAGATTGTGATTGAGTTTTTATGTGAGCTATTGTTGGCAAACTTTATATTATTGTGAGATTTTAGATAGTATAATAGACTAAGACATCGTTCTACCGTTGATGCTGCGGCGTAGGCTGGACGTTGTTTCCGACTTACATTCCTATACCGGGTGCGGGTCGTGACAATACTAGATTTCTAAGTTATACTAGTTAATATAGACTATACTAGCTAATATATTATATTATGTATCATACACTTAATATAGATTATATATAATAAATACCTTACAATATCTTATCCTAAGACCCATTAGCTAACTATATACTTGTCACGCCCCAGTCCCAAAATCTATGGGACCAGACACGTGGCAATGGCCAGCTGGTACGAGTCCGTAGGGATTTCCAATTTAATGGACCCGACGAAGCGCACTTACGCTGTCCATGGTCAAGTGTTCCAATATTAATCTATTTCTAACATACAACTAAATCTAAATCTTAATCCAGGGTAAGTAATCTCAAGAAAGAACGATACGCATCATCAGTCTGCAGCCCAATAATACATCCGCTCGAATAGACCAGAAGAACAACATAGGTCTATAAACACTAGGCTATAAAAGCAGAATAAAATGGAAAGTAGTACATAACTGAAATAGCTGGAAATATAAATATACCTGCAATGATGTCCACACTCTAATTGATCAAACATCCTACAACTGCACAAACAACCTGGAAGGGAACCAGGTCCTCAGAGGGACGTAACAAGATACATAGAAGCATGCCATAAAGTAAATACTGAATAAGTAAATAAAGGGTAAGCTAACCATCTAAGTGAATGCAATGTAAAGACCTTATAGTACGTATGGAAAAGTGTAGGCTAGACATATGCTGACTTAATTCACCAATCGTCGTGACTGGGTAGTATATGTGTCATATGCCCCCAGACTCATGGGCACTCTGCAATCGGCCATCTCCGAGGAGCATGGTATCCGAAGGTATAACATTCAAGGAAGGGGGTGTCCCATACGCCTACTAGTTGTCTTCCCCGCCCAATGTAGATATACAAGTCATGAACACGACGTGGACGTCTCATACTCTGATGCAAGTCTCTATAAAATAAACAACTGAGCTACATACCGTTACACGTGTTGCTCACACTGATGGCCAGTCGCGCATGAGACACGCGTCCCTATATGAACTCACTCTGTGACGTGTAATGATACATGTCAAGGCCTTGGGAGTCATACCAATAACTCCACAACTTTAGGTGGGTCTACTAGACACTAGGTCAGACACAAGTCCTAACGTCAACGTCTTCGTTGACTGCACCCGAGTCTGCTCGGACGGGCACATTTATATAATATTAAAATAAGTAATCATGTAACTAAAATAACTGAATTTAAATAGTACAACAAGGCAAGGTATACTTGCCTGGCAAGAGAGCTGCAAATGTAACGTCCAGATGTCATCACCAAGAGTCAACTATGGCCTCAGAATGAACGTCTCTGGATGCTAAAATAAACATCACCAACGTTCCAAGAATAAGTGAAATAGCTAGAAAATACTACCATTTCGTCCAATTTGGACACAGGGACAAAAATACAGTTTCTGGTCAACACGGGATCCACAAGTGGGCCCGTCTTGCACCGAAAAACGTATCAGAGACCATGTTCTCCAAATTTGTCAAACTTAGTGTCAACAAGTCCAGAACGTCGATACGAATCCAACGGAATGTCCAAAACTAGATTCGGATGAGCCGATCACAAAATCGCCCATCAAGTGGAGCTGTGGGGCCCACGATACGTGATTTTGTCAACGTTCTCAGAATCGAACCAAACTTGGGTCACAGGACCAGCGTATTGCTACGAGTCCGATGGCGTAAGTTTTGTTTCGATCCGACGTGTGTACACAAAGTTACAGCGTATTCCAGAACAGGCGGATACGGGGCGTTGTCGGCGGATACGCGTTGATTCTGGTGTGCACGCACATCCAAATCAACTTCTGCGAAATCCTGCACGTCCGTATCAATGGCGCGCACGTTTCGGTGAAGACCGCGCGCGACCAAGTCGTCCCGTTTGGCGGGGCGTACTCAGTTCCGGGTGAAAACGGGGCATTATTTTTCCTGTTTTTGGATCGCGGTTCGCGATCGCCACAGGACGCGACGCACCGAGCGGGTTGCACGGGCATCGAGAGGGTTACACAGCTTACGTGTCACAACTGACGGAATGGAAAATGGAACAACGAGGAGAGAGAACGGGTTACCTGAACAGGGCTCCGTAGAACTAGGTTTTCCCGTGTCCACGAAGCGATACGACGCTGCGACACGGTACTGTTGTGTCCGGTTGCTGTGTCCGGTCAGAGTTCAGCGGAGACTCGCCGGGGCTTCGCCGTGGCGGCTCAGGGCTACGCCGGAGGGGCGGCGCCGACGGAGGCGGCTAGGTGGACGAGGTCGGGGCTGGCCGGGGTCGGGTGGCTAGGTCGTGGCCGCTGCGTCGACTCCGTCGAGGAGGAGGGGGAGAAGACTGCGGGCGCTCTCATGCGGGGTCAGGACGTGTAGTGGGGTCGGGGGAGCTCAGCCGGAGCTGCACGGGGCTGAGGGTGACTGGTGGCGGTGTTGTAAATGGTGGTGGTGGTTGATGGCTGCTGTGGTGTAGAGGGTGGTGGTGGCAGCCGAAGTCGAGGGTGGCGGCGAGGAGAAAGGGGAAGTCGATGGTGGCGGTGGTGAGTCTCAGGCGAGTGGAGACATGGGGAAGCCGACGCTGGCGGAGGGGAAAGTGGAGAAGTCGGTGGCGATGATGATGATGGTGGTGGTGGTTGATGGCTGCTGTGGTGTAGAGGGTGGTGGTGGCAGCCGGAGTCGAGGGTGGCGGCGAGGAGAAAGGGGAAGTCGATGGTGGCGGTGGTGAGTCTCAGGCGAGTGGAGACGTGGGGAAGCCGACGCTGGCGGAGGGGAAAGTGGAGAAGTCGGTGGCGATGATAATGATGGTGGTGGTGGTGTTCGATGTTGGCCAGGTGGCGGTGATGGCGGTTCGGCGGTGGAGGGAGGAGACGTCGGAGTAGTCTCCGACCATGGGGGGAGGACCACGGTGAGGAGGAGGAGGAGTTCAGGCCTGGGGGTTCAGAGATGGGGCTTGGCTCAGCCGAGAGCAGCGGGGCTGCTCGGTCGAGTCAGGCGGAGGATGAGCGGGCGGAGCTGCTCCGGCGGGGGTCGGCTCGCCGCGGGGAGGCGAAGGTCAGGGAAAGAGGGTGGCGGCTGACGGCTAGGGTTAGGGTTAGGTTTAGGGATTTTTATAGAAATTAGGGTTAGGGGTGGGGGTAATTAGGTAAATTTGTAATTAAATATCTAGATATTTTTGTAGATATTTTGGGGTGGGGCCCACTTCCAAATGGACGGTGTAGGTTCACCCTCCAATAGGAGGTTGACACCTCACACTGAGAATTTACAAATAAAACCCTGTAATTTCATAAATTGCACAGAGGTCATATTAATTGGGAAATTGCGCAATTACGTAATTGTCTGGGAAAAACATCATATTCCTGAAAATGCTGAAATGTACAGAACTGAGGGGGAATGCTGTGTGAGGGCCCTGAGGGGGGTGGGGGTGAGCCTGGGCAGGGGCTGGGCCTGGTTTTGGGTGATGCGGGTCACCGTATTAATTAAATAGAAATTAATGCGCACGGTGTTTACTCATTATTTAAAAATAGGTAGGGCCATAATTTCAGTGTGGTGTAAATAACTAATTGTAGTATACTCAAAGTAGAATAATAACGTATTTTTGTTTGGACAAAACAGGTGCATGTTGGGCCTCTAATCTCTATTGGAACAAAGATGGGTACAGGTCTGGAAATTTAATTAATAATTAATACGTACGTTTGTAACGATATTTGTGCGACTAAAATGAAGCACAAAACAGAGTATCTGGGAGTTGCACAAAGTTCAAAAAAATAGACTAGCATGTCTAGGAGAGGTATGTGAACTTTGTTTGGGGATAACAGTCTGTGTAATGCTCTAAATATTTAGGTGATGGACATGTGCACAATAAATAGGATATGTAAGCAAAAATAAATTTAAAAAGTTATAATGAATCCTAATTTGGTAAAAATAATCCTAATTTATTATTAAATACTGAAATCTGGTCGAGGGAGTTTACAATCTACCCTCCTTAGAATATTTCGACCTCGAAATAAAAACAGACATATAATGAGAGATATTGATTGATTTAAAATATTAGGACATACCCTGGTTTTGGAATAGATGGGGGAAACGCTGTCGAATATCCTCTTCTCGTTCCCAGGTTGACTCGCCTGGTGCATGATGTCTCCATGCAATACGAACTAGAGGGTTAGTCTGACCTCGCAACACCTTCTCGCTTCGATCTAGGATCTCTACAGGCTCCTCCTGGTATGATAAGCTCGGACCGACAGTGATCTCCGAGTGGTCCAGCACATGACTTGGATCTGGAATGTACCTCCTCAGCTGAGATACGTGGAAGACGTTATGTACTCCTTCCAAGGTTTGAGGTAAGGCTAGCTTGTAAGCAACTTCTTCGATGCGTTCCAACACATCGAAGGGTCCGATGTACCTCGGACTTAGTTTTCCTCTTCCTCCAAATCTGATAGTTCCTCTGGTAGGTGATATCTTCAAAAACACATGCTCTCCGACTTGGAACTCTAGAGGTCGTCGATGTACGTTGGCCCAGTGCTTTTGTCTGTCCTGTGCTGCTCGCAGGTGTCCTGGGATCTTCTTTACTTTCTCCACCGTACGAACGACCAATTCTGGTTCCAAGATCTTCCTTTCGCCTACATCGCTCCAACATACTGGGGAACGACATTTTCTACCATACAATGCTTCAAAGGGAGCCATTTGAATGCTCGCTTGATAGCTATTGTTGTAGGAAAATTTTACCAGATGTAAATGATCTTCCCATGATCCACTGAAATCAAGCATGCATGCTCTCAGCATATCTTCTAGTGTCTGAATGGTGCGCTCGGACTGGCCATCTATCTGCGGATGATACGAGATGCTGAACTTTAGGCGGGTACCAAGACTCTCTTGCATACTTCGCCAAAAGTACGATGTAAATCTCGTATCCCTGTCAGACACTATACTGACTGGTACTCCGTGCAGACGTACGATCTCCTTCATATACATGTCTGCCAAGACTTCTGTAGATTGTCCGACTCTGAAAGGTAAGAAATGAGCAGCCTTTGTGAGTCTGTCTACGATCACCCATACAGCATTACGACCACTGGGACTTCTTGGGAAGCCCGTAACAAAGTCCATCGTAATGTGTTCCCATTTCCACTCAGGTATTGGGAGGGGTTGAAGTAGACCTGCTGATCTCTGATGTTCAGCCTTGACTTGCTGACACACCAGGCATTTTGCCACAAAGCGTGCTATCTCTCTCTTTATTCTATGCTACCATGAGTAATGTTTTAAGATCTCTGTACATCCTGTGCCTCCTGGATGAATAGAGCATGTTGAACTGTGCGCCTCCGATATCAGCTCCTGATAAAGTTCTCCTTTCGGATCATAGAGTCGATCTCTATATCTCAAAGTCCATCCTCGTGTATGCGTATTCCTGTCTGCATCCCGGCTTCTGTCTTCTGTCAAAGCCCCTGAAATATGGCATCTGTTGGCAAGGCATGTAAAACCCCTATTTCTAAAAACCGTATTTATTATTTTTTTATTATTAATAATTTAATTATGTAATTAAGTGCTAAATAGGAGAAATAGATTTTTATTAATTTTTATTTTAGGTGTTCGGGCACTTAGAGGATTTATGGGACCATTAGGAATTTTTCGGAATTTATTCCATGTAGGAGACCCCTTGAGCAGTTGCTAGCCTAACGGTGTGCATTATTCTAATCTATAAATTTTCTTATGTGAATATATATATATATATATATATATATATATATATATATATATATATATATATATATATATATATATATATATATATATATATATATATATATATATATATATATACAAATATATATGTACATATATATTTAAAAAGAAAGGAAAAGAAAAGAAAGTATAAAGAAAAAGAATTAATAATATAATAATAAACTAATAATAACTACTACTACTAATAACTATACTACTACTACAATCAATTCCAACAACTCCAATTGCAGCAGCCCTTCCTTAGCACTACCCGCCCACATTTGCTAGGAAGCAAAACACCCCTATTCCATTAGCAAATTCGTTGGAATTTGCTAACAGACCCTCCTTAACCCCTTAGCCCGCGTGTTGTCACGCCCCGATCTCCCGCAGGCTAATCGGCCATCCCCGCTAGGCGGGAATCACCCTCGCCAGCGCTCCCGCGGGACGATCGCTTGACCCATCCGGGCGTGATGCCGCACGAGCGTGAACCGCGCCCGTGCAAGGCCGTGATCCATTGGCTGGGGTAAGAGTTCTAAGCCACAGAGTCGCACAGATTGTCCGAGTGCAGCGGAGTCATGAACGCATAGGCGATCGGTAATAGGTTCACTGAGTCGACAATATAGCGGAAGCATTGAAACACAAGTACGAAGTAAAGCAACTCTTTTATTTGATATAAACATGTGTTACAGGCGGCGTATAGCCGAGATTACAAGTCGCCCAAGCCTCTCTCTCTGAAACAGTAAAAGCATACAGGCGATGATCAGGCGATGTTCACAACATTATGTCTTCTATATGTGCTTCAGTTCCGGACGCACCGTTGCAAGGCTTCAGAGGGAACTCCTGGCCTTAGCACGCACGAAGGAGGCATCCGCACCGAACGAGGTTCTCCCGCACCCTGCAGACAAACTGGTGGATTATCAGTACATTGAATGCACTGGTGGGGAAGCTACTCGCCCGCTCGACAAATCCAAACACGTAATATAAGTTTCGTGCACAACTATTAAGTTGTCTTTCTAGTTTCCTTAGAATCAGTTTTATGCAGATATTGAATAGCCTAACGTGTCGGGCAGTGCGCCGTACAACATGAGAGAAAACACGGCGAGACTTACCAACTTACCATCTCCTTCCCTGTCCAAGGCAAACATTGAGGCAACATTGTTAATTCAAGCAGGGGCAAGTATAACATTCAGGAGGCATAGCAAATGCAAACACGAGGGTCGTTTTATAACATGATCGTTCAGGTGTTCAGTTGTTTCTTAATGCGATGCAGTGTGTAAACCCCCTCAACCAATTTAGGAATTATTTGGAATTTAAAACTAGAGACTAGGGATAATTAGATTTAATTAGGATTATCGTGCAACAACTACAGGTCGTATTTTACCCCGTCGTGGCTACGAGGTTGGAAAGCCACACTAGCATGTACCTTCAACCCAATGTCACGAACATCTTTTAGACATACCAGACTACCCCTCTGACCATTGTGCAAAAATAGATACTCGTTATTGCGTTTCGACTTAGCTATGCAACATACCATAGAGAACACCTTGCAATTACTAATTTAATTTAAACTCGAGATCAAATTCACCTCAAACAAGTCGGACCAAGCACACATGCTCTCTTCCAAGTGGACCAGCCCTACCCCAACAAAGCAAGACAGGCCCAAACCCTGAGGCCAGCCCAGAAACCCATCGCCATATAAATATACATGATTCTCCTTACGAAACCCTAAAAACCCTTTCTCTCCATTGCTTGAGCAAACCCTAGCCGACCTATTCCAACCCGAGTCCCTCCTCCGACTTCGCAACCATCCCGCCGCCACCACAGTCACTCTCCGGCTGACTGACCGCCCGGCCACCCTCTCCAACTCCACCCATCACCTCCACCCGACCCCGGTTGCCGCTGCCGCACCCGCTGCGGGCCGACCCGACCGCTGCCTACAAACCGCCGACCATCCCATCCAGCTCCTCCCCTCACCCTTGGTCGGCCGACCACGACGCTTCCCCCGACCTGACCGACCCTCCAGAGCCGCCCCAGGCCGCTGCCGCACCCACTGCGGGCTGCCATTGACGCTGCCAACCAATCCGACCGGTCGACGTCGGAACTCCGCCGCGAGGAAGACGACCAGGATGAGCAGGCTCGTTCAATCAGTCAGGTACTCGACCTTAGTTCATTCTCGCTTTATATCGTCGTGTAGTTGCTTTATTAAATCGTCGTGTCGGTGTGTCCTGTGTCGACACGAACCATATGAACGAGATAATCTAGAGTTGTATGCGTGTTGATAAATAAATGAGGTAATAATAACGGAGTCAACCCTAATAATATGCATGCTAGTATGATGATTAACAAGAGGTAGGATTCATTATTAACTACCAACCACATAAATTATGAGGCCTGTCACCAAGGTTAGTAATGCACCTGAACGCCTTGACGCAAATCGAGGATGTTTGGGCATGGAAACCAAAGACATGTATTCGTATAAATCAAAATAGTGGTAACCCCTTAACCTTAGTAATTATTGTCTCAAGACACACGCTGATAAGGACAGAACACGTGTACATCCTGGCTACGTGCATTGTGTAGCCGTCTTCGATCAGTCGTGAACTTGTGACAGTTCCTAAGAGCAAAGTAGAGTCTGCTATCGTCTTAGTGTTTGATGTGAGAGTTCTATATTATATTGTGTGCCAGGATCATCGGATCAGACAGGAGACATCGCAGGAGCAGGTTTCTGGCATTCACAGCTTCCGGATACAGGCAAGATACCTTGCTATATTTACTGTCTAATTTAAATATGCATCTGTTGTATTGTATTCTTGTTGCTTGTAATTTATACAACTGTGCGCGTCCGAATTGTCTCGGGTGCATTCGACGTGTACGTCGATGATTTAGTATACTTGGCCTAGTCACTAGTAGACTCGTCCCCTTTAGGAGGATACGTTGATATCTTCCAGGACCTGACACCTTACACGTTCACGGAGACATAATCATATTGGGATGTGGGCTTGCGCACTCGACTAGCTATCGTTGCGTACGTCCTACATCACGGTTAGTACTTAGTTCAGGTTATAATTTAGAGACTTGGCATATAGTTACATGGTATGCACGTCGAGTAGTCGACTTGCGTATCTACATTGGGCGGGGAGGACAACTAGTAGGCGTATGGGGTACCCGCATTGGAGCCGTAGTTCGGAGGAGCCTCGGATCCAATGACTTTCCCTTTATACTGATGCCACGTTCTTCGGAGCGATATGGACGATATACTGTACAGATGCCACTCTCTTCGGAGCATGGACGTTATGCCTACACCTACCTATACGCACCAGCGTTGTCCTCACATTGCATTCACTTAGATGGCTAGCACACCCTTATTGTATTTATTTTATTCAGTATTCATATATAGCATGTTGTTTTCTTGTATCTTGTTACGTCCCTCTGAGGACCTGGTACCTTTCCAGATTTAGACGAGGCTTACTACCCCACAGTATACGGCCCAGGACAGGAGATGAGATTCGCTTCAGCCGAGGAGTTGGAGGTGCAGCCGTCAGAGTTTCCGTGACCAGTTGGTAGGCCTTCAGCCTAGATTGGGTGCATCATTATCTTTCCAGTCGATGCCCTAGTCATTCTTTTATATCTCATTTCAGTACTTTATTTCGTCATAGTAGTGGGTTTGTTCCCACCAGACATCACTGGTTGCACTATGATATCTTGAGACTGGTATTTATTAACCAGCAGTTTATTTAGTGTTTCTTGCTCTTTATATTGTGGATGAGATTAGTTTACCTGTTATTGACTGATATTGGACATGTTAGTATCATAGGACAGCGTAGCACTCTTCATGGATCCATTAAATTGGGATATCCTCGGAGACGTGTCAGCTGGCCATTGCCACGTGGCTTGGTTCCATATATTTTGGGACTGGGGCATGACATGGTTTTAGTGGTGGCCCATGCAGGTCTGTTCTTCCAATTTTTGCTTGTGGTATGATAACATGCCCAGCGAGCCTGCAATAGGATAGAATTTGTTAGGTCTCATCCACTTTTGATTCGTCTTTGAACTTCCTTCATACTGCTTCTAAATATCTGCATCCTGTTTGTTTGTTCTCGTACTCTTTTAATGAAGCTCTATCCCTTGCAGCAAGATGAATTTGCGCAGTGGACGAGGAGCACCCCGTGCCGCAGTACCAGACAACACCACTCAAGGAGATGAGGTACCCCAAGGGCAACCACCGTTGCAGACCCCGCTGATACATTGGCACGAGACATCGCAGGGCGATCCTACACCGCAGCCTGAGGGACAGACTTCCCAGACGATCCCCACGCAGCATTGTGAGGGCCAGACTTCAGGAGCTACACCGATGCCGCAGACTGAGAGGCCGACATCTGAGGAGACGCCTACTGCACAACCAGAGATTCCACTACCACCGCCTCCACCTTATCCGCCCCAGATGCCGCAGCTAGATGGCCAGCCACAGATGCTTCAGTTCTTCCAGGCAATGATACAAGTACAGTGGCAGCAGACAGAGACATTACGACAGAGTCTGATGGCAGTACTAGAGAGGACACCTGTCACGACACCAGCACCAGCACCAGCACCTCCACCAGCCCCGACAGGTGGCACTGTTAGATGGTTCCGACAGATGGGACCAGATACCTTCACAGGCAATGAGACTGCAGAACAGATCTCCGATTGGATCGCCAACACGGAGATGCTATTAGAGGCTTCACAACTGCAACCAGACCTTTGGATGACCGCAGTGAGGGCCCAACTAAAAGGCAACGCCCATCACTGGTGGGATTCCATTGAGCGCAGTGTAGGTAAGAACCAGACTTGGGAACAGTTCCTAGAGTACTTTAATACGAAGTATTTTCCGGCAACAGTTAGAAATGCCCTATACTCCCAGTTCCTACATCTAGAACAGGAGAATATGACTGTTGACGCATATGACGCAGAGTTTAGCCGCCTTAGCAGATTTGGAGCCGTCCTGATACCCAATGATCTAGAGAAGGCTCAGAGATTCCACCACGGCCTCAATTTCGAGCTACAGAGATATACCACCGCACAGGCGAGGATTTCTTATGAGGAGGTCCTAGCAGAGGCGAGGATCCAGGAGGCCATTGTCAGAAGATCTAGACGTTCCAGCACGACCACGCCAGCTAGAGTACAGCCCGGAGCAGGAGGACCCATCCGTCGTCCCGGAGCGCAGACACAGCAGAGAGCAGCACCATATCCACACCAGGAACTCCCGACTTGCCACTTCTGTGGTAAGAGAGGTCACTTCGAGAAGGACTGCCGAAAGAGACTTGGGACATGCATGATTTGTGGAGCCAGTCAGCACCTTGCCAGAGATTGCCCACAGCGCAGGGAGGCAGCCCCACAGGCCGGACAGAGGCCAGCCGCACCAGCCCCGAGGATACTACCCCCACCAGGAGGCCAGCGTCTACCAGCACCCGGAGGATTCCAGAGGGGACCACCCTTGCCCCCACAGCAGGCACAGTTCGATCGGGCCCGACAGCAGGCAGGAGGACAGAGACAGGGACATGCCTTTGCATTAGCAGCTACCGAAGAGGAAACAGAAGGAGAAGCAATCACAGGTACCATTTTAGTCGCATCCTTACCTGCGACAGCATTGTTTGATTCTGGTGCTACATTGTCATTTATATCTAGTAGATTTGTAGCAATGCATAGAGTAGCGACTTCCCCCTTACCTAAGAGTTGGAAGATTCTTACCGGAGGAGGTATCGTGCCGGTTACCAGCACTATTAGAACGTGCTCGGTAGTCGTATGTGGTAGAGAGATGAGAGCGCGATTCTTGGTATTGCCTATGCCGTACTTTGATGTTGTGTTAGGCATGGATTGGTTAAGCCAGTATAACGCCATACTGAACTGCCGGAAGGGTAGCGTCACTTTTAGACCACCAGACCAACCGGAGTTCGAGTACATGCGAGGGACCGTCGAACAAGGAGTAGGACAGACAGCTGGAACTTGCATGGCTATGGAGATTGCGCCCCCACCTATAGTTGCAGAATTCGAGGATGTTTTCCCCGAAGAATTGCCAGGCTTACCACCAGATAGAGACGTGGAGTTCACCATTGAGCTAGTACCAGGAGCAGCACCGGTATCTTCTAATGTGTACCGATTGGCGAAGAAGGAGTTAGACGAGTTGAAGCTACAATTGGAGGAGTTTCAGAGCAAGGGATTTATCCGTCCTAGTGCATCGCCATGGGGAGCACCCGTATTGTTTGTGCCTAAAAAGGATGGAACAGTACGTATGTATATTGATTACAGAGCCCTTAATGCTCTGACTATCAAGAACAAGTACCCCATGCCGCGGATTGACGATTTATTCGACCAGTTGACAGGAGAAGTGGTGTTCACAAAGATCGACTTGAGATCGGGTTATCATCAAGTGAAGGTGCGAAGAGAGGACATTCAAAAGACAGCATTTAGGACTCGTTATGGTCACTACGAGTTCTTAGTGATGCCTTTTGGACTGACGAATGCGCCAGCTGTATTTATGAACTTGATGAACAGAGTATTCCACCAATACTTAGACCAGTTCGTGGTAGTTTTCATCGACGACATTTTGGTGTATTCGAAGAGCCACGAGGAGCACGAAGAGCACTTGAGATTAGTGTTAGAGACACTGAGGAAAGAGAGACTTTATGCCAAGCTGAGCAAGTGTGAGTTTCTCCTAGATCGTGTCGCTTTCCTTGGACACGTCATCTCAGGAGACGGTATCTCAGTAGACCCGGCGAAGATTTCATCTGTAGAGACATGGCCAACCCCTACCAATGTCTCAGAGGTGAGGAGTTTCCTAGGACTTGCCGGATATTACCGGAGGTTCGTAGAGAACTTCGCGAAGATTGCAGAGCCAATGACCCGCTTGACCCGTAAGGAGCAGGAGTTCACTTGGACAGAGGAGTGTCAGAAGGCATTCGATGAGCTGAAGAAACGTTTGACTACAGCACCTATCTTGACCATACCTTCTGGACCCGGAGGATTCGTAATCTACAGCGATGCGTCTGGGAAAGGATTAGGATGCATCTTGATGCAGCATGGAAAGGTTGTAGCTTATGCTTCTAGACAGTTGAGGACACATGAGAAGAACTATCCCACCCATGACTTGGAGCTTGCCGCGGTGATCTTTGCTTTAAAGCTTTGGAGGCATTACCTATATGGAGAAAGAGTGGAGATATTTACGGATCATAAGAGCCTGAAATATGTCTACACTCAGAAGGATCTTAATCAGAGGCAGAGATGTTGGCTCGAGGTGATGACAGACTTCGAAATTGAGCTACAGTACCACCCGGGAAAGGCCAACGTAGTAGCAGACGCATTGAGCAGAAGACCTATGGCATTCTTCTTGACTACCCAACAACATCTGTTAAGAGATCTAGAACAGATGGAGATAGAGGTTGTCATACCCGGAGTAGATGGACGATTGTCGAGTTTCCAATTGCAATCGACACTGGTAGAGAGAATCAAGGCTGCTTTGCCGACAGATGCCAGATTTCAGAGGCTCAGACAGAGGACAGAGGCTGGATTACAGACAGGACTGCGGATACATGAAGACGGAACACTGAGATGCGGAGATCGTCTCTATGTTCCAAATGGAGAACTTCGGCAGGAATTGATGTCAGAGGCACACAGTTCCACCTACTCCATTCATCCAGGAGGCACGAAGATGTACAGAGATCTAAGACAGTACTACTGGTGGCACGGAATGAAGAGAGAGATAGCACGTTTTGTGGCCAAGTGCCTGGTGTGTCAGCAAGTCAAGGCCGAGCACCAGAGATCTGCAGGATTGCTTCAACCGCTTCCTATACCGGAGTGAAAATGGGAGCATATCACTATGGACTTTGTTACAGGCTTCCCGAGGAGTCCTAGTGGGCGCAATGCAGTATGGGTAATCGTGGATAGACTCACCAAGTCCGCACACTTTTTACCCTTTAGAGCGGGACAATCAACGGAGGCTTTAGCAGATATGTACATGAGGGAGATTGTGCGCCTACATGGAGTGCCAGTTAGCATTGTGTCTGACAGGGATACGAGATTTACGTCTTACATTTGGCGGAGTATGCAGGAGAGCCTTGGTACTCGCCTAAAGTTTAGCACAGCGTATCACCCCCAAACAGATGGCCAGTCGGAGCGCACCATTCAGACGTTAGAAGACATGTTGAGAGCGTGCATGCTTGACTTCGGAGGATCATGGGAGGACCACCTACATTTGGTCGAGTTTTCCTACAACAACAGCTATCAAGCGAGCATTAAGATGGCTCCCTATGAAGCGTTGTATGGCAGGAAGTGTCGTTCTCCAGTATGCTGGAGTGATATAGGCGAGCGACAGATTCTCGGACCAGAGTTGGTTGTTCGGACGGTAGAGAAGGTAAAGAAGATCCAAGGACACCTTCGAGCAGCACAAGACCGACAGAAGCATTGGGCGAATGCACACCGCCGACCCTTAGAGTTTCAGGTTGGAGATCACGTATTCTTAAAGATCTCACCTACTCGAGGGACTATCAGATTCGGAGGCAGAGGGAAGCTGAGTCCGAGGTTCATCGGACCATTCGACATATTAGAACGCGTCGGAGAGGTTGCTTACAGATTAGCGTTACCGCAGACCTTGGAAGGAGTCCACGACGTCTTCCATGTATCTCAATTGAGGAGGTACATATCGGATCCTAGTCACGTGCTTGACCATTCCGAGATCACAGTCGGCCCGAGCTTATCATACCAAGAGGAGCCTGTGGAGATTCTAGACAGAAGTGAGAAGGTACTACGAGGGCAGACCATTCCCCTAGTGCGTGTTGCATGGAGGCATCATGCACCAGGCGAGTCGACTTGGGAACGCGAGGAGGACATTAGACAACGTTACCCCCACCTCTTCGAAGGACTAGGTACGTATTAGCATTTTTATTTCGGTCAGAAATTCTTGCCATGCGTATGTTTTAATTTCGAGGACGAAATGCTCTAAGGAGGGTAGATTGTAAACCCCCTCAACCAATTTAGGAATTATTTGGAATTTAAAACTAGAGACTAGGGATAATTAGATTTAATTAGGATTATCGTGCAACAACTACAGGTCGTATTTCACCCCGTCGTGGCTACGAGGTTGGAAAGCCACACTAGCATGTACCTTCAACCCAATGTCACGAACATCTTTTAGACATACCAGACTACCCCTCTGACCATTGTGCAAAAATAGATACTCGTTATTGCGTTTCGACTTAGCTATGCAACATACCATAGAGAACACCTTGCAATTACTAATTTAATTTAAACTCGAGATCAAATTCACCTCAAACAAGTCGGACCAAGCCCACATGCTCTCTTCCAAGTGGACCAGCCCTACCCCAACAAAGCAAGACAGGCCCAAACCCTGAGGCCAGCCCAGAAACCCATCGCCATATAAATATACATGATTCTCCTTACGAAACCCTAAAAACCCTTTCTCTCCATTGCTTGAGCAAACCCTAGCCGACCTATTCCAACCCGAGTCCCTCCTCCGACTTCGCAACCATCCCGCCGCCACCACAGTCACTCTCCGGCTGACTGACCGCCCGGCCACCCTCTCCAACTCCACCCATCACCTCCACCCGACCCCGGTTGCCGCTGCCGCACCCGCTGCGGGCCGACCCGACCGCTGCCTACAAACCGCCGACCATCCCATCCAGCTCCTCCCCTCACCCTTGGCCGGCCAACCACGACGCTTCCCCCGACCTGACCGACCCTCCAGAGCCGCCCCAGGCCGCTGCCGCACCCACTGTGGGCTGCCATTGACGCTGCCAACCAATCCGACCGGTCGACGTCGGAACTCCACCGCGAGGAAGACGACCAGGATGAGCAGGCTCGTTCAATCAGTCAGGTACTCGACCCTAGTTCATTCTCGCTTTATATCGTCGTGTAGTTGCTTTATTAAATCGTCGTGTCGGTGTGTCCTGTGTCGACAAGAACCATATGAACGAGATAATCTAGAGTTGTATGCGTGTTGATAAATAAATGAGGTAATAATAACGGAGTCAACCCTAATAATATGCATGCTAGTATGATGATTAACAAGAGGTAGGATTCATTATTAACTACCAACCACATAAATTATGAGGCCTGTCACCAAGGTTAGTAATGCACCTGAACGCCTTGACGCAAATCGAGGATGTTTGGGCATGGGAACCAAAGACATGTATTCGTATAAATCAAAATAGTGGTAACCCCTTAACCTTAGTAATTATTGTCTCAAGACACACGCTGATAAGGACAGAACACGTGTACATCCTGGCTACGTGCATTGTGTAGCCGTCTTCGATCAGTCGTGAACTTGTGACAGTTCCTAAGAGCAAAGTAGAGTCTGCTATCGTCTTAGTGTTTGATGTGAGAGTTCTATATTATATTGTGTGCCAGGATCATCGGATCAGACAGGAGACATCGCAGGAGCAGATTTTTGGCATTCACAGCTTCCGGATACAGGCAAGATACCTTGCTATATTTACTGTCTAATTTAAATATGCATCTGTTGTATTGTATTCTTGTTGCTTGTAATTTATACAACTGTGCGCGTCCGAGTTGTCTCGGGTGCATTCGACGTGTACGTCGATGATTTAGTATACTTGGCCTAGTCACTAGTAGACTCGTCCCCTTTAGGAGGATACGTTGATATCTTCCAGGACCTGACACCTTACACGTTCACGGAGACATAATCATATTGGGATGTGGGCTTGCGCACTCGACTAGCTATCGTTGCGTATGTCCTACATCACGGTTAGTACTTAGTTCAGGTTATAATTTAGAGACTTGGCATATAGTTACATGGTATGCACGTCGAGTAGTCGACTTGCGTATCTACATTGGGCGGGGAGGACAACTAGTAGGCGTATGGGGTACCCGCATTGGAGCCGTAGTTCGGAGGAGCCTCGGATCCAATGACTTTCCCTTTATACTGATGCCACGTTCTTCGGAGCGATATGGACGATATACTGTACAGATGCCACTCTCTTCGGAGCATGGACGTTATGCCTACACCTACCTATACGCACCAGCGTTGTCCTCACATTGCATTCACTTAGATGGCTAGCACACCCTTATTGTATTTATTTTATTCAGTATTCATATATAGCATGTTGTTTTCTTGTATCTTGTTACGTCCCTCTGAGGACCTGGTACCTTTCCAGATTTAGACGAGGCTTACTACCCCACAGTATACGGCCCAGGACAGGAGACGAGATTCGCTTCAGCCGAGGAGTTGGAGGTGCAGCCGTCAGAGTTTCCGTGACCAGTTGGTAGGCCTTCAGCCTAGATTGGGTGCATCATTATCTTTCCAGTCGATGCCCTAGTCATTCTTTTATATCTCATTTCAGTACTTTATTTCGTCATAGTAGTGGGTTTGTTCCCACCAGACATCACTGGTTGCACTATGATATCTTGAGACTGGTATTTATTAACCAGCAGTTTATTTAGTGTTTCTTGCTCTTTATATTGTGGATGAGATTAGTTTACCTGTTATTAACTGATATTGGACATGTTAGTATCATAGGACAGCGTAGCACTCTTCATGGATCCATTAAATTGGGATATCCTCGGAGACGTGTCAGCAGGCCATTGCCACGTGGCTTGGTTCCATATATTTTGGGACTGGGGCGTGACACAGTGACTCGCACGCGGATAGCCGCTAAGCGAGGATGACTTATCTATATGAACACGGTCGCTGGCAAAGCCATTACGGACACTAGTCTTAAACGAGAATGGTTTGCAACGAAAGTACAGTAGGTGCTACAAGCCATCTCGTTTAGTACAGTAGACTATACAGTAAGTTCAGCCATGGAGCGGATGGTATGCAGCAAAAGAACGGTGGGCGCTGCACACTATCTCGTCCAGTACAGTTGGCTGAAACAGTGGAGTTCCATCCGGATCGGAGCGGCCCCAGTGCCCCGGAGACCGTCCGTGGAACTATCCTCGTTTCCGAGTTGTCCGCGACATGCAGGTCAGGGTCTTTTCCAATTTCACATGATACTCGAGTACTGTAGAACAGGAGTACAGTGGTACAGTAGAACAGTAGTACAGTGGAACAGTAGTACAGTAGTGCACGATTACAGGAGATGCTTGAATCATGATTCTGTACAGTGATTACTGTCTTGATGCATTCCCCTGGTTCGGGGATTTGCCTTGGTGACCTAACGGTCCCGGATACTTGCAGGAACATTCTGGCACGGAACGACTAAGTAGTAGTCTTCCGGGGTTTGGATGAAAACACGGTAACATTCAAGCAGACAAGCATGCGTTTCTAAGGGACATTAGTAGGCACGTTGCTCGGACCCGAAGGTAAGCCGAGAGATGAAACCGTTCAGGGACTTACCATGCGAGGGTCTGAATATAAGCAGTATTTTATTTTCCATGTTCTAGCAAGCAATACAAGTTGGGATTATTCCCTTAGCTAGGTGCGTTGGATTTATTAGCATGCAGGGGTGAATCACCTAGCGACTAGCATAAATATTCCAGATTTTATGTGTGCTGGCTAAGCAAAGACAAGTTCACCGTAGCCACCCACCTTAGCGATGATTCGCCTCGGTAGAGCGATACGTCAAGCGAGCCTTTGAAAGTCCAAGCCGGGTTCCTGAAGGAACAAGTCTGGATATCCTTTTGCTTCTCCTTTGAGGCAAAGCGGGTCGGGACAATTGCACTTTTGCCGTTTGAAACGGCAGTCCGCTTGAGCGGAACAGGGTGTTACATCCTACCCAACTTAGAAAAAGTCTCGTCCTCGAGACTTACTAAGGACAAGCAGTGATCTAGGGTTGAGGCAATCCTAGACAAGTCGTTGTACTTGTTCATTTGGATTTTCACTTGCACAAGCATCGAAATCGGCATATCGCTTAGTCTGGATCGTGCGCACTTTCGAAATGCATTTCTAGCGTGAGCACGTCAACCAGCTTAGTGATAGCGAAGTCTTAGCACTCGAGTTTCACCTTTTCTTATGTTGGATGGTGCACTAGTTCAAGGCGTCCCTCGAATAGATGCATTCAACCAAACTTAGAGTTAGTGAAAATCGGACAAGCTACTAGCGATACTCTCAAGGGTTCGCACAGGTTGGCACAAAGGCCACTCGCAGCACAACAGCAGACAAGCAATCATATCATTCAAAACGTATTTTGAAAGTATTTAGACTTATTGTTGGAACATCCCATCGAGGCATTGAGAGAGAGCGTGCACATAACCCACGAACGAGCTTTCGAAATAGAGATATCGAATCGAAGTCCAAAGGCGTAGAAGCCAGGCTCTGATACCACTATGTCACGCCCCGATCTCCCGCAGGCTAATCGGCCGTCCCCGCTAGGCGGGAATCACCCTCGCCAGCGCTCCCGCGGGACGATCGCTTGACCCATCCGGGCGTGATGCCGCACGAGCGTGAACCGCGCCCGTGCAAGGCCGTGATCCATTGGCTGGGGTAAGAGTTCTAAGCCACAGAGTCGCACAGATTGTCCGAGTGCAGCAGAGTCATGAACGCATAGGCGATCAGTAACAGGTTCACTGAGTCGACAATATAGCGGAAGCATTGAAACACAAGTACGAAGTAAAGCAACTCTTTTATTTGATATAAACATGTGTTACAGGCGGCGTATAGCCGAGATTACAAGTCGCCCAAGCCTCTCTCTCTGAAACAGTAAAAGCATACAGGCGATGATCAGGCGATGTTCACAACATTATGTCTTCTATATGTGCTTCAGTTCCGGACGCACCGTTGCAAGGCTTCAGAGGGAACTCCTGGCCTTAGCACGCACGAAGGAGGCATCCGTACCGAACGAGGTTCTCCCGCACCCTGCAGACAAACTAGTGGATTATCAGTACATTGAATGCACTGGTGGGGAAGCTACTCGCCCGCTCGACAAATCCAAACACGTAATATAAGTTCCGTGCACAACTATTAAGTTGTCTTTCTAGTTGCCTTAGAATCAGTTTTATGCAGATATTGAATAGCCTAACGTGTCGGGCAGTGCGCCGTGCAACATGAGAGGAAACACGGCGAGACTTACCAACTTACCATCTCCTTCCCTGTCCAAGGCAAACATTGAGGCAACATTGTTAATTCAAGCAGGGGCAAGTATAACATTCAGGAGGCATAGCATATGCAAACACGAGGGTCATTTTATAACATGATCGTTCAGGTGTTCAGTTGTTTCTTAATGCGATGCAGTGACTCGCACGCGGATAACCGCTAAGCGAGGATGACTTATCTATATGAACACGGTCGCTGGCAAAGCCATTACGGACACTAGTCTTAAACGAGAATAGTTTGCAACGAAAGTACAGTAGGTGCTACAAGCCATCTCGTTTAGTACAGTAGACTATACAGTAAGTTCAGCCATGGGGCGGATGGTATGCAGCAAAAGAACGGTGGGCGCTGCACACTATCTCGTCCAGTACAGTTGGCTGAAATAGTGGAGTTCCATCCGGATCGGAGCGGACCCAGTGCCCCGGAGACCGTCCGTGGAACTATCCTCGTTTCTGAGTTGTCCGCGACATGCAGGTCAGGGTCTTTTCCAATTTCACATGATACTCGAGTACTGTAGAACAGGAGTACAGTGGTACAGTAGAACAGTAGTACAGTGGAACAGTAGTACAGTATTGCACGATTACAGAAGATGCTTGAATCATGATTCTGTACAGTGATTACTGTCTTGATGCATTCCCCTGGTTCGGGGATTTGCCTTGGTGACCTAACGGTCCCGGATACTTGCAGGAACATTCTGGCACGGAACGACTAAGTAGTAGTCTTCCGGGGTTTGGATGAAAACACGGTAACATTCAAGCAGACAAGCATGCGTTTCTAAGGGACATTAGTAGGCACGTTGCTCGGACCCGAAGGTAAGCCGAGAGATGAAACCGTTCAGGGACTTAGCATGCGAGGGTCTGAATATAAGCAGTATTTCATTTTCCATGTTCTAGCAAGCAATACAAGTTGGGATTATTCCCTTAGCTAGGTGCGTTGGATTTATTAGCATGCAGGGGTGAATCACCTAGCGACTAGCATAAATATTCCAGATTTTATGTGTGCTGGCTAAGCAAAGACAAGTTCACCGTAGCCACCCACCTTAGCGATGATTCGCCTCGGTAGAGCGATACGTCAAGCGAGCCTTTGAAAGTCCAAGCCGGGTTCCTGAAGGGACAAGTCTGGATATCCTTTTGCTTCTCCTTTGAGGCAAAGCGGGTCGGGACAGTTGCACTTTTGCCGTTTGAAACGGCAGTCCGCTTGAGCGGAACAGGGTGTTACACGTGTGGCCGAACAACCCTCTCTCTTTCTCTCTCCCTTTAATATATTTATATATATATATTCCATTTATAAAACCCTAACCTAAAATCTTCAGACCCTCCTCTTATCATCTAGAGCCTCCGCCGCAGCCAGAGAACCCCGCCAAGCCATCCAAACCATCCCGACGACTCCGACCTCGCGCACTGCAGATTTCCACACGAGGCACCTTCGCTCCGGAGTTGTTTCCCGTCGACTCGCTCAACCAAACGCCATTCCGTCTTCACCGGTATGCTCACCCCTTAACCCTCTCCCATATTTGTATAATAGCCGACCTCGAAAAACGTGTACCCCTAGGCGAAAAATAGCGTCCAAGTTGGCGCGAGCAGACCGAATTCTGGGATCGCAGAAAACTGCGGTGACCACCCATGTTGCCGAGTTCGTATCTCCCACCACAGAGATCCAAATTCGGTGATTCTTTTTGATATGTGTAGAACACTTGACCTAGTTTATTTTCTGTTAAATAACCCTAGATTATTAGCTGCTGTGGACAGAATTAAATTCGTCACAAAATCCCGCGAACCCACTTTTTCCAGAATTCTAAAAGTTGAAAAACGGAGCGCGCCCCGCCAAACGGGACCGCCCCGCCGTGTACCAAGTGTACCGAACGGTGCATGCAGCGTAACCGGAAACGTAAAAATTCGTGGGAACTGATTCGGACGCGTGTGCGCGCCGAAATCAGGCCGTATCCGCGGACACACCCCGTGTCGCAACTTTTGTGGAAGTCGCACGTATTTTGTGCACGCTTGTCAGATTGCGACGAAACTTGCGCCACTGGACTCGTGGTAACGCGCTGGTCCTGTGACCCAATTTTCACGCAATTCTGAGACGGTTGACCAAATCGCCAATTGGCGGGCCCCACAGTTGACTTTTTGGACAAAATTGTGTTCGGCCCATCAGAATCCACATTTGGATATACCGTTGGGTTCGTATTGACATTTAGAGTTGTTTGACCTATAATTTATCCCATTTAGAGACTGTTACCCTTGGCACACTTTTCGGTGCAAAGTGGGCCACACATGGACCCCACTTTTACCCGAAATTACCGTTTTGCCCCTGTGTCCAAATTGGACGAAAGGGAAGTGCTTTCTAGCTATTTTGCTTATTCTGGGAACGTTGGTGATGTTTATTTCAGCATTTGGAGACGTTCATTCTGAGGTCGTAGCTTCTAACTCTTGGTGTTGACATCGGGACACTACATTTTGCAGCTTTCTTGCCAGGCAAGATACCTTGCCAAATTGTTTACAGTATTTTACATGCTTAGTATATTTCTGTATATTTATTGCATTTCTGTTTATTCATTGCATGTGTAGTTCTTTCAGTCATTACTATATATTAGATATGTTGACACACACTTGACACTTAGTATCATAGAGGACAATCAGTAGGCGTATGGGCTTTAACCACTCTGGTAACACCGTAGTCACTAGCACGCTCTATGGTGGTCGTGTCCGATGGTCGCTACCCCCGCGGTATGTCGATTGATGGAGTCACGAGGGTCGCTACCCCCGCGGTATGTCGGCTGATGATGTTCATGGACGAGTGGATGAGTTGTGAGGATTAGATCGAGTAGCCTACCCTTGCCCATACGTCGAAAAATTGTCCTCATTTGCATTCATATAGATTGTCTTGTACAGCGTACTTATTTATTTTCAAATTATATGCATGTTTACTGTATTCAAGTTGGCTCGTATTTTCTGTATCTTGTTACGTCCCTCTGAGGACCTGGTCCTCTGCCAGGTGTATCTGCTCTTGAGTATTTGCAGGAGTACGGGCCTGGACCTGACGTATTATTTTCTGTCGAGGAGGTCTTACCTTCTGAGCATCGTTGATTATCTGGCGATGGATTCTTTTAGCTGATACACTTCTGTCTTCACATTATTTTATATTGGAGATTTTATACTCCTCTCTCATTTTAGTTTTGGATATAGTCATTGGTAGTGGATTTGTCTCCACCCGACTATTATTTTGGATATTTCAGACTCCTTATTCTAGTTTAGTATTTCTTTTCTATGACTTGTTGTGTGGATGAGATTAGCATATCTGTTACTTGTGACATTATATATACCACATGTGAGTTTATATTCATATTACAGCGTACGTATGGGTTATGGTTTCCATATATTGGAGTTGCCATATCCATACGGCTGGCATGCTTACGTGTCCTAGTCCTACGTATTTTGGGACTGGGACGTGACAAGGCAGTCTTGATCCTCTCAACCAATGTCGATTGTACCTGAAAACTCGACAACTGACCGTCTGCTCCGGGATAATGACCTTTATTCCTAACTGCTCTAGATCTCTCAACTGGTGTTGCTGTGTAATCCAAGAATGCCATGGGTCTCCTGCTCAATATGTCAGCTACTACGTTGGCTTTTTCTCGGATGGTACTGTAGCTCAATCTCAAAGTCTATCCTCATCTCGAGCCAACGTCCTTGTCTTTGGTTCAGGCACTTCTCTAAATTTTTAAAAGAAACTCAAGGCCAGGTACTTGTCACGAATCTCATCTTGTTGCCACTCTACCCTTTTACCTCGAACCTGAGGTTTCTCCTACTTTACTCCATGCGTACCCTTTATCCAAACTATATGGGTACCATCAGGTTTATAACTGGTCGTTCATTACTGGTAGTTCACGATATCCAACTCAAGGCTAACATCTGTCGATACTCTCACTTTCAATCTAATTGTTCTATTCCAGATACTAGCTTAACTAATCGAACTATCAAAGGTGAAAACATGAGACTAATAAAAACTGATAACCCAAATAAGTCAATTACATCAAATCTAATTTGAAAGCTACATGTAGTACTCAGCTATCTCTTCATCCAATGTTGGGTCTACAAATCTGTGTTTAGCAATCTGCCTATCCGTTTTAGCTTAGTCCTGATCATTATCTAGAGGGTAGGAAAAATAATTTAGGTCGGATACTGTAAGTCACCAGGTAACTAGGGGTTAACACTATGGTTTGCTACCTAGGTATAAGTCATCAGGTAACTAGGGGTTAACACTATGGTTTGCTACCTAGGTATAAGTCACCAGGTAACTAGGAGTTAACCACTATGGTTTGCTACTCTAGGTATAAGTCATCAGGTACTAGGGGTTAACACTATGGTTTGCTACCTAGGTACTCTCATACCTTATTTTTTATTAGTGTCCAATAATCTTCTTCTAGAGGTGAATCTAAGATTCTGTCTTGCCAAGTTCATCAGGTCATTCCTTGTATCACTACCATAAGACTATACCTACTTTCTCGTATCATTGTCATGGGGCTACGACTAACCTTAATATCTAGTTATGTCTCTCCTAATTTATTCTAACGTCTTAGAATTAAACAACCCTTCTAGCTTCTAATATTGACAGATCACGGCTACCTTAAGTAAGGGTCTAGTTTATAAATCTCTACTTATATGTCTAATTCTTATGCCAACAGTCTACACTAGCTCTAGTATCAAGAAAGAACTTTATCAATCTTTTCTACCATGGTTAACCATCTAATAAAACCATCTACTCAAAATATCTTATCAACTATTCCATCTTTGTCTTGATGAGGATCTGTTCCTGAAGGAAATCACCGTACGCGAGCATTCATCTTCCCGAAATAAAGAAGATGAGAAACAATAATAATGATGTCGGTGGTAAATGAACGAATACAGTCACGAAGTCCAAGGGCGATAATCGAATACAAGAGGAGTTTTAAAAATTGGTTATGGATTGAGATCTTATTCACATTAATCCTAAGTTGCAGGCTCGTTCGGTACAGTAACGTAACTGAAACGATTTGCTCTGACCTGCATGGGCCACCACTAAAACCATGTCACGCCCCAGTCCCAAAATCTATGGGACCAGACACGTGGCAATGGCCAGCTGGTACGAGTCCGTAGGGCTTTCCAATTTAATGGACCCGACTGTCATGCCCCGATCTCCCGCAGGCTAATCGGCCGTCCCCGCTAGGCGGGAATCACCCTCGCCAGCGCTCCCGCGGAACGATCGCTTGACCCATCCGGGCGTGATGCCGCACGAGCGTGAACCGCGCCCGTGCAAGGCCGTGATCCATTGGCTGGCAGTAAGAGTTCTAAGCCACAGAGCCGCTCAGATTGTCCGAGTGCAGCGGAGTCATGAACGCATAGGCGATCGGTAACAGGTTCACTGAGTTGACAATATAGCGGAAGCATTGAAACACAAGTTTGAAGTAAAGCAACTCTTTTATTGATATAAACATGTGTTACAGGCGGCGCTTGGCCGAGATTACAAGTCGCTCAAGCCTCTCTCTCTGAAACATAAAGCGTGCCAAGTGGCTACAGGCGATGATCAGGCGATGTTCACAACATTATGTCTTCTATATGTGCTTCAGTTCCGGACGCACCGTTGTAAGGCTTCAGAGGGAACTCCTGGCCTTAGCACGCACGTTGGAGACATCCGCACCGAACGAGGTTCTCCCGCACCCTGCAAGCAAACTGGTGGATTATCAGTACATTGAATGCACTGGTGGGGAAGCTACTCGCCCGCTCGACAAATCCAAACACGTAATATAAGTTCCGTGCACAACTATTAAGTTGTCTTTCTAGTTGCCTTAGGATCAGTTTCATGCAAACATTGAATAGCCTAACGTGTCGGGCAGTGCGCCGTGCAACATGAGAGGAAACACGGCGAGACTTACCACTTACCCTTTCTCCTTCCCTGTCCAAGGCAAACATTTATTAATTTCAAGCACGGGCAAGTATAGCATTCAGGAGGCATAGCATATGCAAACACGAGGGTCGTTTTAACATGATCGTTCAGGTGTTCAGTTGTTTCTTGATACGATGCAGTGACTCGCACGCGGATAACCGCTAAGCGAGGATGACTTATCTATATGAACATGTGTCGCTGGCATAGCCATAATGGACTAATCCTGAACGAGAATGGAACGCAACGAGAGTACACGATGCGCTACGAACCATCTCGCCCGTACACGATGGATTTGCACACGAGGTGGTCCCAGGCTAAGTGGAATGCAACGTAAGTACAAGAGGCGCTGCATACCACTCGCCCGTACACGAAGGACCACCCGAAGATTCCATCCGGATCGGATCGGCCCCAGTGCCCCGGAGACCGTCCGTGGAACCATACCTCGTTTCCGAGTTGTCCGCGACATGCACTTAATTGGGACTTCCAATTATCACGAGATACACGAGAACACGAGTGCACAAGAACACGAGTGCACTGGAACACGAGTACACGAGTACACGGGATACTTGAATCAGGATTCACTTAGCCATTGGATGTGCACAGTCTCCTGGGCTGCTGTAAGCCCGCACACGAGGGAGACTTGCAGGGAGATCCGAATAACTGAATGAGTCTTGCCTTGATGCATTCTCCTGGTTCGGGGCTGCCTTGGGTGACCTAACGGTCCCGGATACTTGCAGGTTCGTTCGGGCACGGGATGACTACTTAGTAGTCTCCCGGGGTTTGGATGAAAACAAGGCAACATTCAAGCAGACAAGCATGCGTTTCTAAGGAACGTAAGCAGGCACGTTGCTCGGACCCGAAGGTAAGCCGAGACTTAGATCGTTAGGGGACTTAGCATGCGAGGGTCTGAATATAAGCAGTATTTCATTTTCCATGTTCTAGCAGGCAATACAAGTTGGGATTACTCCCTTAGCTAGGTGCGTGGGATTTATTAGCATGCAGGGGTGAATCACCTAGCGACTAGCATAAATATTCCAGATTTTATGTGTGCTGGCTAAGCAAAGACAAGTTCACCGTAGCCACCCACCTTAGCGATGATTCGCTTCGGTAGAGCGATACGTCAAGCGAGCCTCTGAAAGTCCAAGCCGGATTCCCGTAGGGACAAGTCTGGATATCTTTTGCTTCTTGATCGAGGCAAAGCGGGTCGGGACAGTTGCACTTTAGCCGTTTGAGTCGGCAGTTCGCTAGAACGGAACGGGGTGTTACATCCGACGAAGCGCACTTACGCTGTCCATGATCAAGTGTTCCAATATTAATCTATTTCTAACATACAACTAAATCTAAATCTCAATCCAGGGTAAGTAATCTCAAGAAAGAACGATAGGCATCATCAGTCTGCAGCCCAATAATACATCCGCTCGAATAGACCAGAAGAACAACATAGGTCTATAAACACTAGGTTATAAAAGCAGAATAAAATGGAAAGTATTACATAACTGAAATAGCTGGAAATATAAATATACCTGCAATGATGTCCGCACTCTAATTGATCAAATATCCTACAACTGCACAAACAACCTGGAAGGGAACCAGGTCCTCAGAGTGACGTAACAAGATACATAGAAGCATGCCATAAAGTAAATACTGAATAAGTAAATAAAGGGTGAGCTAACCATCTAAGTGAATGCAATATAAAAACCTTATAATACGTATGGAAAAGTGTAGGCTAGACATATGCTGACTTAATTCACCAATCGTCGTGACTGGCTAGTATATGTGTCATATGCCCCCAGACTCATGGGCACTCTGCAATCGGCTATCTTCGAGGAGCATGGTATCCGAAGGTATAACATTCAAGGAAGGGGGTGTCCCATACGCCTACTAGTTGTCTTCCCCGCCCAATGTAGATATACAAGTCGTGAACACGACGTGGACGTCTCATACTATGATGCAAGTCTCTATAAAATAAACAACTGAGCTACATACCGTTACACGTGTTGCTCACACTGATGGCCAGTCGCGCATGAGACACGCGTCCCTATATGAACTCACTCTGTGACGTGTAATGATACGTGTCAAGGCCTGGGGAGTTATACCAATAACTCCACAACTTTAGGTGGGTCTACTAGACACTAGGTCAGACACAAGTCCTAACGTCAACGTCTTCGTTGACTGCACCCGAGTCTGCTCGGACGCGCACATTTATATAATATTAAAATAAGTAATCATGTAACTAAAATAACTGAATTTAAACAGTACAACAAGGCAAGGTATACTTGCTTGGCAAGAGAGCTGCAAATGTAACGTCCAGATGTCATCACCAAGAGTCAACTATGGCCTCAAAATAAACGTCTCCGGATGCTGAAATAAACATCACCAACGTTCCCAGAATAAGTGAAATAGCTAGAAAATACTACCCTTTCGTCCAATTTGGACACAGGGACAAAAATACAGTTTCTGGTCAACACGGGATCCACCGTCTTGCACCAAAAACGTGTCAGAGACCATGTTCTCCAAATTTTTCAAACTTAGTGTCAACAAGTCTAGAGGTTCGATATGAACCCAACGGAATGTCCAGAACTGGATTCCGATGAGCCGATCACAAAATCGCCCGTCAAGTGGAGCTGTGGGGCCCACGATACGGGATTTTGTTAACGTTCTCAGAATCGAACCAAACTTGGGTCACAAGACCAGCGTATTGCTACGAGTCCGATGGCGCAAGTTTTGTTTCGATCCGACGTGTGTACACAAAGTTACAGCGTGTTCCAGAATAGGCGGATACGGGGCGTTGTCGGCGGATACGCGTTGATTCTGGTGTGCACGCACATCCAAATCAACTTCTGCGAAATCCCGCACGTCCGTATCAACGGCACGCACGTTTCGGTGAAGACCGCGCACGACCAAGTCGTCCCGTTTGGCGGGGCGTACTCAGTTCCGGGTGAAAATGGAGCGTTGTTTTTCCTGTTTTTGGATCGCGGTTCGCGATCGCCACAGGACGTGACGCACCGAGCGGGTTGCACGGACATCGAGAGGGTTACTCAGCCTACGTGTCACAACTGACGGAATGGAAAACGGAACAACGAGGAGAGAGAACGGGTTACCTGAACAGGGCTCCGTAGAACGAGGTTTTCCCGTGTCCGCGAAGCGATACAACGCTGCGACACGGTACTGCTGTGTCCGGTTGCTGTGTCCGGTCAGAGTTCAGCGGAGACTCGTCGGGGCTTCGCCGTGGCGGCTCAGGGCTACGCCGGAGGGGCGGCGCCGACGGAGGCGGCTAGGTGGACGAGGTCGGGGCTGGCCGGGGTCGGGTGGCTAGGTCGTGGCTGCTGCGTCGACTCCGTCGAGGAGGAGGGGAAGAAGACTGCGGGCGCTCTCAGGCGGGGTCAGGACGTGCAGCGGGGTCGGGGGAGCTCAGCCGGAGCTGCACGGGGCTGAGGGTGACTGGTGGCGGTGTTGTAAATGGTGGTGGTGGTTGATGGCTGCTGTGGTGTAGAGGGTGGTGGTGGCAGCCAGAGTCGAGGGTGGCGGCGAGGAGAAAGGGGAAGTCGATGGTGGCGGTGGTGAGTCTCAGGCGAGTGGAGAAGTGGGGAAGCCGACGCTGGCAGAGGGGAAAGTGGAGAAGTCGGTGGCGATGATGATGATGGTTGTGGTGGTTGATGGCTGCTGTGGTGTAGAGGGTGGTGGTGGCAGCCGAAGTCGAGGGTGGCGACGAGGAGAAAGGGGAAGTCGATGGTGGCAGTGGTGAGTCTCAGGCGAGTGGAGACGTGGGGAAGCCGACGCTGGCGGAGGGGAAAGTGGAGAAGTCGGTGGCGATGATGATGATGGTGGTGGTGGTGTTCGATGTTGGCCAGGTGGCGGTGATGGCGGTTCGACGGTGGAGGGAGGAGACGTCGGAGTGGTCTCCGGCCATGGAGGGAGGACCACGGTGGGGAGGAGGAGGAGTTCAGGCCTGGGGGTTCAGAGATGGGGATTGGCTCAGCCGAGAGCAGCGGGGCTGCTCGGTCGAGTCAGGCGGAGGATGAGAGGGCGGAGCTGCTCCGGCGGGGGTCGGCTCGCCGTGGGGAGGCGGAGGTCAGGAAAAGGGGGGTGGCGGCTGACGACTAGGGTTAGGGTTAGGTTTAGGGATTTTTATAGAAATTAGGGTTAGGGGTGGGGGTAATTTGATAAATTTGCAATTAAATATCTAGATATTTTTCTAGATATTTTTGTAGATATTTTGGGGTGGGGCCCACTTCCAAATGGACGGTGTAGGTTCACCCTCCAATAGGAGGTTGACACCTCACACTGGGAATTTGTAGATAAAACCCTATAATTTCATAAATTGTACAGAGGTCCTATTAATTGGGAAATTACGCAATTACGCAATTGTCTGGGAAAAATACCCTATTCCAGAAAATGCTGAAATGTACAGAACTGAGGGGGAATGCTGTGTGAGGGCCCTGAGGGGGGTGGGGGTGAGCCTGGGCAGGGGCTGGGCCTGGTTTTGGGTGATGCGGGTCACCGTATTAATTAATTAGAAATTAATGTGCACGGTGTTTACTAATTATTTAAAAATAGGTAGGGCCATAATTTCAGTGTGGTGTAAATATACTAATTGTAGTATACTCAAAGTAGAATAATAACGTATTTTTGTTTGGGCAAAACAGGTGCATGTTGGGCCTCTAATCTCTATTGGAACAGAGATGGGTACAGGTGTGGAAATTTAATTAATAATTAATACGTACGTTTGTAACGATATTTGTGCGATTAAAACGAAGCACAAAACAGAGTATCTGGGAGTTGCACAAAGTTCAGAAAAATAGACTAGCATGTCTAGGAGAGGTATGTGAACTTTGTTTGGGGATAACAGTCTGTGTAATGCTCTAAATATTTAGGTAATGGACAGGTGCACAATAAATAGGATATGTAAGCAAAAATAAATTTAAAAAGTTGTAATGAATCCTAATTTGGTAAAAATAATCCTAATTTATTATTAAATATTGAAATCTGGTCGAGGGATTTTACAATACTAACGAATCACAATAATACTTTAACTAAATGTCCATATCTCCCTAAAACCTTAACACTTGACTATAGATACTAAGATATCACTACCGTAGTCTTAAACTCGGTGAGCAAGGTCGAGGTTGCTCTTGTTCTATAAAGTGTCTCAAAATATGTTTTCATTCAAGATGATTAACGAAACAAGTCCCAATTATGTTACATAAGGAGATTAATCCGATAACACGATAAAAAATAATTTTGTGTCATGTCAAAATTTGTGTCGTGTCAAACTTGTTTCAATACAGTCCAGTGGCAGATCTAGCCACATGCTACCTACTAAAAATAGAAAAGAAAAAGAGAAAAATATCCTACAAAATGAATGAGGCAGATGATCTATATTCTATCCCAATTTATTCTTTAAGATTTTAAAAAAAGGAAACTAATATGCATGTGTGTTTGTGTGTTTGTGTGTCTGTGTGTGTCCTTGTGTCCGTGTCCATGTCTCTGTGTGTGTGTGTGTGTGTGTGTGTGTGTTTGTGTGTGTGTCCTGTGTACTCAGTGTGTGTGTCGGTGTGGGGAGAATTAGGGTTTAGGGTTTACCTGACAGAAGATGGAGAAGAGAGAGCCGGAGGAGAAGGGCAGCGCCGGAGGGGAAGGGGGGTGGAGTAGAGCGCCGGAGGAAAAGGGGAGATGAAGAGAGAGGGCCGGAGGATAACGGCAACGCCGGAGGAGAAGGGGGACGGATTGGAGCACCGGAGGAGAAGGGGAGAGCCGAAGGGGGGGCGATTTTTTTTTAGAATTTTCAATTTAGGAGGAAGTGAATCTGAACCAGTATATTAAAAAAAATAGCGACGACAGGGATAAACGTCGCTAAGAGTCGCCAAAATTACATAAAATAGCGACGTCAGTAAAATAAAGTCGCTTAACGTCGCAACTAATAAAAATTCAGCGACGTTCAACGACTGATAGCGACATTATTTTCACATTACCTAACTATAGCCGCTAATTGTCGTAGTTAGTCGCCGATAGCGACGTATTTCGACGTAATTTCAAGATGTCGCTAATTTCTATAATCTTAGCGACGTCTTAATCTGGAGTTGCTAAATACGTCGCTAATTTGCCTTATTCTGGTAGTGAAAAATTAGGACTATGAAAGATGAGGTGTACCAAGAACATAAACATAATAGGATATTTTAAACTTTGAGTCTTGAAAAAGTTGTGAAATTTATATTTGGGTCTGTATAATCGACTTAATTAGTATTTGGATCTTGGATCAACAGTTGATTTGTCATTTATGTACGCAGATGATAAAATAGTCATTCTAGTATAAAGAAAAAAAAATACAATTATAGTAGGTATGGACATCTTACCATGAGATTGATACACAATTGAACCGGCCGATTCTTTTTTTTTTTTTTTCTAAACTCAAAAATGTTTATCACGTGAGATTTAGACCATTTGATACTTGGTTTGGTTTTGAGAGACTTTATAGTTGTAACAACAAACCAAACCAAACCAAACCAAACCAAACCAAACTAAGAAGTAAATGTTGATATCTTACATGTCTCAAATTATTTGGTTATCGTAAATGATCTATTTTAATCCTGATTAAAATTCGGTTGAATTCCAGTCAGACCTGTACCAAGAATTTTCGGTTCAATCATCGGTCCGGTTTTTAAAACATTGGGATGGTGTAACGGTTTAAGCTAGCTCAATGAAGCTATATATAATAATGTCGAAGTTTATCATACACGCCCCTCATGCACACTTAGATATTCATAACTTATTCTCTCATATGAACGTTTTAATTAAATAGCTCATTTGTTTATAGTAATTATGAGGCTGACTCTAAACCAGTTTGTCTGCAAATTTCGTCACTGATGACGATATTTGCAGACATTTGGGACATGAACAAAACTGAACCTCTTTCCAACATTATTCAAGTAAACCATATTTCAACTTTACACTACGATATTATGTAATTATTATATATGGGTTCATCACTACTATAATGGTTTGGAATATGATGCTTTGGGTCAGCAATGATGATATGAGGCGATGTTCACAACTATTTCTGCTGCCCAACTCTTTAAAAAGAGTATAAAATTTGTTTATTTGCGCTCAAAAGGAATGGAGTACTTAAATTTATACTTATGTGTTGAGATTTTCTAGCTATGATTATTTAATTATAATTATTGACAATGACAGCAAGATCTTCGAAATTATTCAGGAACTCAGAAAGCATAAGCTACTACGGCTGAAGTCGTATAGAGAGAAGCTTTCTTGAAATGGACAGTTTGCTATTTTGGATGGTTTTATTATATACTACTTGTTCATTTTATTTTATCTTGGACGTATTTGATTCCAACCATTTTATTTTAAAAAAAAATTAAAAAATTTAATTGAATTTGGGTGTATGTTTGTTTGTATGGTTGAATTTTTTTCTCCAAGCATTAAAATTTAATAAAATTGTGCCGGAAAGTACAAAGTTTGCAAATTTTGTATAATGAAAAACAAAATGTCCTATTAAGAACATTTCTTTCAACAGTCCACCAAAAGTTGAATCAAGAAAAACATTGCATAAGAAATATCTTTAATAAGGACTTATATTGTTAAAGAAACATCAAATCTAAAAATACAAATTATAAACAAGCAGATTTTCGCGTTTTGCTTGATATAGTTTTTTTTAGAATTTTTGCATATAAATTTTAATAAATTTTATAATTTACATATAAATATATTTTTAATTTGACTATAATGATAAAGACATCTTTTTCAACGGTTCTTGCATCGTAACGAGATCTAAGTAGTTGGATCGCTTCGTCAAATTATCCTTATGAGAATATTTTCAACAAATTTTGCATGACACTACTTCATAATGGCAAACACGAGCCCCACGACCAAGTCGCCTCGTTTAGCGGGGTGCACCCAGTTCCGAGAAAAATTGGGTTTTAAATAACCAAATTTTTGGTCATTTTCACCCGCGAATAATTTACAAACTACAACACTATAAATTAAACTAAAAACAGGATTTCAAACTTGGTCATATGGTCTAAATTACTGTTTAAGTGGATTTTAGAAATAGTTAACAGGTTGTGCGCAAAACGGTCGTGAAATTGCGAGTTCGGGACAAATTTCTGAATTTTCAGAAATAGGGTTAATTTTCCTGTTTTTGCGTCGTGGTTTGCGACCGACAGGACGCGATACCCCAAACGAGTTACACGGGTTTCGAGAGGGTCACGCGGTCTACGCGTAGGATTCGACAGAACAGAATTTGGATCAACACACCGGGAGATATGAGAGCTAGAAGAGGGATACCTCACTGTTTCGAAAGGACGCGACGCGGGGGCACGGCGGAGGTGGCGACTGAGCTACGGCTGCTGGGAACCGCTCGGCTGTTGGCGGGTCGGCCGTGGGTTGTCGGCGGGCCGGGGAGCTCGGGGCTGGAGTCGTCGTCGGAGGCAGGGTCGCGGCGGAGGCGGAGGTCGGAGCAGCGGGGGGAGGGGTTTGGTGATGGCGGTGAAGACCCGCGGGGGGGGGGGGGGTTTATAGAGAGAGGGGAGGCCGAGCGGGGGGGGGGGGGGATAACGTGGGGGTGGCCGCGGCGGAGGCGGGGGTCGTGGGGCGCGGGCGGGGCGGTGATGGCGGGGCGGTTGTGCCGGCGAAGGCGGGGTCGTGGCCGGGAACCGCGGAGCGGGGGGGGATCGGGGGAGAGGAAACGGGCTAGCGGGTCGGGTCGGGTTGGGTAGGACCCGACCCGTTAGGTTAGGGTCCGGTTTAGTAGGGTTTAGATGGGCCCGGTCCGGTTCAGTTGGGTCGGGTTCAGTCCGGTTCAGTCCGGTTTAGTTAAACCAATGATTTTTAGCTATTTAAAAATAGTTTTTGAGCCCAATAAATTTCAGAAAAATTACTCAACATCCAATAATTAATAATACACCCAAAAATATAATTTTTTTTATATTTTAATAATTAATTTAATCCATGAAGGACATTTTTAATAATTAATTAAAAATTACCAAAAAAATCCAGAAAATTTATTTTTAAAAATTTATAGAAAACAGGGTGTTACAATAATTTTATTTTAAATTTAGTTAATCTTCCAGTCTCAAAAGAAACGTCCAACCTAATGGTGTTTGTTTAAAAGCGTCAATAATAAGGATGTTTTAGTTCTACTTTTACAATTTCAGCAAAATATATAATCTTATCCTAATTTTTCCAAATTTAATGTCTTGTATGAAAATTTTTGTATCTTTTATCATGTTATCAGGTGGGGGATACATGTGTGTATTTGTTACATAAATTTTATCTGAAGTAATTTTTTTTTGTATATTTGTGCATCAGAGAACAAGTTTAGGAAAATTGTGGAG